>CAUYTI010124100.1:0-16349 GCA_963575145.1 Galago senegalensis
TGTGGTCCCAGCTACTTGGGAGGTGGAGGCAGGAGACTCGCTTGAGCCCAGGAGTTGGAGGTTGCTGTGAGCTGTAATGCCATGGCACTCTACCCAGGGGGACAGCTTGAGGCTCTGTCTCAAAAAAAAAAAAAAAAAAAAGGGAGAGTTATGTGGTTCACAAGTTAATGCCAATGAAAAATAAAAAAGTCTTAAAAACATTTCAGAAAAAAGGGCACTAAAGACACCTGGCTAATCACTACAATACCAGATCTCAGACTAGATTCTGTGCTAAGTGGAAAAAAAGCCCGCTGAGGATTTTAATGGTCCGTCTGAAAAATTAGAATATAGACAGTAAGTTATATATGTGTGTATAAGAATGCATAAACTGTATATTGTATATTAAAAACATGCAAACATATATAAATATAAATGAATGTATAAATAGGTGTATAGGTACCTAAATTCACAAATCGATATACAACTGAGAACAAAATTATCAAAAGAATGGACAAAACACTAACAAGTGTCTGATTCGGGCGCACAACACAGGAAGGCCCTCTGCATTATTCCTGCAAGTCTTTTTTTTTTTTTTTTTTTTTTTTGCAGTTTTTGGCCAGGGCTGGGTTTGAACCCGTCACCTCCGGCATATGGGGCCAGAGCCCTTCTCCTTTGACCTACAGGAGCTGCCCTATTCCTGCAAGTCTTGCTTCCAAGTTAAAGTTTTAAAAATTAAAAATGTGGGAATTGATCATACATGTGTCATTGGAAACCTTTTTAGTTTTTTTAACTAAATGTAATTTTTTATTTTTTTTTTATTTTTTTATTATGTCATATAAATTGGGGAAAAGATTCCCTGTTTAACAAATGGCACTGGGTGATTTGGCTGGTGACTTGTAGAAGATTGAAACTGGACCCACACATTTCTCCTCTAACAAAAATTGACTCTCACTGGTTAAAGGACTTAAACTTAAGACATGAAGCCAAATGTAATTTTTAAAGTACCTGTACATAACCCCAACTCTCCCAGCCCAATTCCTTCTTGAGTTCTCTCCTTCTGATCTCATGAGCTTGCTTCTGGATTCTATTTTTCAAAAAAACAGCTTAATTCCTCAGATATCATAATTACATACTAAGAAACTTTAGGAACTTATGTTAATAGAGATGGATTACCATAAAGTCTAGTTATGAGGTTACTGTTTCTCAGCTTTAAACTTGCCAGTCAGATGCTGAAATTGGGACTTGACATCCCTCCTATTGGCCTCACCTAGTGTGGGGGGCCTGGCAGGCAGGGGCAGAAGAAGGGGTCTACTCCTGTCTACTCCTTCTGGTCTGACCAGAATTGCTCTGCAGTGCTCTCCACTCCCCCCCTCATCCCTGAGGAAGTGAGTACTGGTAACATTTGTTCCCATTTTTGGCTCATGTTCATTCTCCTAGAGTTGACTGTGACCTCCAAGTGCCCCTTCACAGGTGTATGCCTCAGCCAAGCAGTGCTTCCTCCCCAGAGGTCTGCACCCCAGCACTGGGGATCCCTCTTCCACCTTCTGGACTCTGTTAACTCAGAATCTTCCCTTTGTTCCCTGAGCCGTATCCCCTTATTGTCTTGTCAATTCCCTACATTATATTCTCCCTATTATGTGGATGTGGAGAGAAGGGAACACTTTTGCACTGCTGGTGGGATTACAAACTAATACAACCTCTATGGAAGGAAGTATGGAGAATTCTGAAAGAACTAAAAGTGGACCTTCCATTTGATCCCACAATTCCATTACCAGGTACCTACTCAGAAGAACAAAAATCATTTTACCACAAGGACACTTGCACAAGAATGTTTATTGCCACTCAATTCATAATTGCCAAGATGTGGAAGCACCCAAGTGCCCATCAACCCAGGAATGGATTAACAAACTGTGGTATATGTACACCATGGAATACTATTCAGCCAAAAGAAAAGATGGAGAATTTATGTCTTTTGTTTTTACCTGGATGGAGTGGAAACATATTGGAAAAATAAGTATCCAATATACTCAATACTAATTTGAAACCAATGTATAAACAATTATATGCTCACACAAAAGAAAACACGAGTATAGTCTAGCCAGAAAGAGGGGTGAAAAGTAAGAGGGAAAGGGGAGAAGGGGGGTGACTGGCAGCATCTCACCTAATGTGCACACTCAAGGGTGTTCAGCACAGCCCCTGGGTGAAGGGCTCAACTACAACTTGAACTTTACCTTAGAAACACAAACAATGTCACCTAAACATTTTTACCCTCATAGCACTTTGAAAAAACATTCTCACCATTAACGTAACTAGGGGAGTGTTGAAAACCCCGTCCTTAGCCAAGTTACTTGTGGTTGCACAAAGATGTAATTATTGAAACAGCAAAACTGGAAGAAAGAAAGGAATTTTTCATAAGAAAGAACTGGAGAAGCTGCCTCAGATTCATCCCTCTGACTTAAAGAAGGGCTCAGATGCTTTGGGTAGGTCCTGGGGAACTGAGTCCGCTTGGGGCAGGTTGTGGGGGATGATGAGTCTTGGTGTCAGGGAATCTGCCCAGGTGCCTCCAGAATCTCAGCTCCTTTGTCTTGCTCCTATCATCCCCAAATTTTCTATTCCTTTCCCACAAACAATGTGGGAAAGAGCTCAAAAGGTCAAGTAGTTAATGTAGAGGATTGGTTTTTACCTATTCTTTTTTAATTTCAGATCAATATGAGAGTACAAATGTTTGAGGTACATTGTTTGTGTTTCTAAGGTTAAGTTTGAGTTGTGGTTGAGCCTTCACCAGGGGCGTGCTGAACACCCTCACATTGTGCACATTAGCTGAGAGCTCACCACTTGATCACTTGAGCCCCAGAGTTTAAGGCTGCTGTGAGCTATGACACCACAGCACAGTTGATCTTAGCCAAAAGGCCTAGAGGGGGTTATCCTGTCAAGAGAAATGGGAAAAATCAAAGTGACAACATCCAGGGGCTTTAGGGCAAGCATTAAAGGACAAGTGAACATGGTGCTGTCTGCTTGTGCTGTGCCCGTGGGTGGGGCTCTTCACTGCGGTTCCTGCTGCTGAGTGCATTACATTCTGGGTGCCGTGGCACAGAACGCCTTGCCTGGAGGGTTACGCCTGTCACCACAAATCCATCAGCCTTAGCAGAGGGGCAGAGCCACCCCTTCCTGCCATCTAACACCTAGCCGTGGGTGACATTCAGCGACAGTACCACTGCCGCCACTTGGGGAGCAGGATAACACTTGAGTAATACAAAACTTGCTACAGAAAAGAATGTCACAATCACTCTGCCACAACATGAGAACCTGGTTTGGTCAAAAAAGACCTACAGGGAAGAAAAGCTAACAGTGGCCTGTGGTAACAGGTTCAATGCCAATGCTTCCTGGGCAGGAAACCAGAGACATATCCCTGATAGACTAAACAAAGATCTCTGGCTGGCACCAACTGGCTGTCCTTGAGGTCCCTTAGTCAAGGTGCTGAGCAAAGCTGCCATCTCTCAACAAGACCCTCAGAGCACCAGGCCTTGGAAGTCATGCAGCCAGTCTGGGCCAGGCTTGATGGAATTATGGCATGCACAGCCCCTAGAAGGCTGACCATGCTGATCTGCAGTAGCCTCTCTGATTTTAGACACATCATGGCAGACACTAGCAGCTATCTGCTTTCTGAATAGCAGGTCCTAGCTTGCTATTGGGCACTAGTAGAGACTGAGCATGACACGGCTGGAGAGCCACATGTGACACTGACAGGGACTATAGGTCTGGAAGCTGGACGTCCAGGAGTGAGGCTGGTGGGTGTTTGCCCTGAGGCCTTTCTCTGTGGAGTGCAAATGTCAGTCTTCCCTATGGGTGTCCTAATCCCCCTCTAGTAAGGATGCCACCAGTCATAGGGACTGGGCCCACCTTACCACCCTCATTTGAATGTAATTACCTCTTTACCCACATCTCCAAACATAGTTACACCTTGGGCTGCTGGGGGCTGGGGTTTTACTGTGTGCATTTTGAGAGGACACAACTGAGCCCATTTAAAAAGATGAATTTAGATTAGTTTTTTTGTGTGTGGGGGGAGTTTGTTTTGCTTTTTGTTTTGGTTTTGGTTTTGATTTGTGGCTCCCCAATAGAACTCTAGCAGTGGTGGCCTAAGCAGCTGAAATTTGAGAAGAAATCCCATATTTTTGGTGAGAAAAAGAAAAAAAGATTGTGCTCCAAATTGTGAGGAGAAATCCCAGATCTCTCCTTCACACCTTTTCTCTCTCTTTCTCTTTGCCACTTTTCCCTGTATTTCACACCATCTGTGGTGATGGTATATGGAGCTACAATCACGACAAGCCCCCTTCTTTCAAGCAGAAGGATCTGGAAAGGGAGCCCTGAAAGCTGAAAGGGAAGAAGATCCTTGAGAGACAGGATGATGAGAGGGTCACCTCCTTCTGTGTGCAAGCTCACGGGGGTCCTGGCATGCCCTGACCTATGTCATGTGGGACTGAATCGGAGCAGCAGGGGCCTTGGGAACCCTCCCACAGCAGGTGAGGTGGAGGCTGCTTTCTGAATCCAGCCACACTGATTGCCTGCTGGGAAAATAAAAGTCAACACTGTCCACAGAATTTCAACAAGGCTGTCTTAGTAATATTTTCTTGCATCCACTGCTTTGGGGCCTGATGCCTTGCTGACTAAAGAGAGATGACCCTTCCAGGGTTAACTAATTTGTAGAGATTTCAAACAACCTGCCCTATGAGCACACTTTCCACAGGTAAACCACCCAATCCCAACCCCACCAGGCCCATCTGGCTCTTACACACCATGCTCCTTCCCTAATCACCTCAGGGTCAGGTATCAGAAATATTGGGACAGCTCTTCACCCAGAGCCTACTGAAACGATTCAACTCGTCACTCATAAACCTGCCAACCCTATCTTGTTCATTCTTTCCCATGGACATCTGCCACACCCTCTTCCCCATCTCTTCACCTCACAGAACGAGCTCCCCAAGCAGCTCTGCACTCCTGGGCAGGCCCCTTCCTCTTGGGAACTATGAGGAACAAACTGCATTTTCAGTGGCAATCACCTCTTGATTTGGTGGCTCACCATACCTTAATAATAACAACACATTTCCAAACCAAGACCCAGAACATATACAGCATATTATTCAAAATGTCCATGTCATAATTCCAAATTCACTGACATGTAAATAACCAGGAACATGTAACCAGTTCTCCAAAGAAGAGTCCCCAAGCCTGAAAGAGCCAATGTCAAAATCATCAGAAAAATGCCAGGCACAGTGGTTTGTGTCTGAAATCCTAGCACCCTGGCAGGAGGATCACCCGAGCTGAGGAGTTTGAGACCAGCCTGAGCAAGAGCAAGACACCCATCTCTACTAAAAAATAGAAAAACAAGCCACGCATTGTGATGGGCACCTGTAGTCCCAGCTCCTCAGGAGGCTGAGGCAGGAGGATAGCTTGACCCCAGCAGTTTGAGGTTGCTGTGAACTTTGACACTACAGGACTCTATCCAGGGCAACAGAGACTCTGTCTCCAAGATAAATAAATAAATAAATAAATCTTCTAAATCTCAGACAAAGACTTTATAATGTACTCAATGAGGTAAAGGCAAATACACTTGAAATAAATAGAAGTATACAAATACAAACTACAAAAAGGCAGTGCCTGTGGCTCAGTGAGTTGGGCACTGGCCCTATATACTGAGGGTGGTGGGTTTGAACCCGGCCCCAGACAAACTGCAACAACAACAACAACAAAAAAAAATAATAGCTGGGCATTGTGGCAGGCACCTGTAATCCCAGCTACTTGGGAGTCTGAGGCAAGAAAATCACCTAAGCAGTTCCGAGGTTGCTGTGGGCTGTGACCCCATGGCACTCTGCCAAGGGCAACAAAGTGAGACTCTGTCTCTAAATAAATAAATAAACAAATAAATAATCTTAAAAACTATAAAAAAAAAACAACCAAATGGTGCAAAGAGACACCTGGCTGGAAGAGGCACAAGAAGCCCCTGGCTATACCTTGACTTCAGACTTCCAGCCTCCAGAACTGTGGGAGAATAAACTGCTATTTTTTTAAGTCACCAAATTTATAGTAATTTATTGTCCCACCACAGGAAACTAATACACTGGGATAAACCCTATAACTAATCTAAGTACGGAGGCCACAATGCCAGGGTGATATACTAAGACCTAACAATGCTCTCCTCTCTCTTCCTGGAACAGGGGTAGGAAAGACAGTGCAGTGTGGCCAGGGCTCAGTACAGACATTGGCCCCAGACCCTCCTGAGCAACAACCCCCCCAGAGGGGATGTCTATGTCTGTGAGAAACCTTTGCTCTGGGTTCGGAGTAAGAATAGTTACTTTTCCTTCCTTTTTTCCATTTTGTCCACACACCCAATAAATAAGCATAAGCATCTCTCTTCAAAGTACCTTTTGAACTGCTATATAATTTGTTAAAGCCTGAAGTTCTCTATATTGCTCATTTTTCAGCAATATCAATTCACTTTCACTCTGGAAATTTGTCACAGGATCAGAGGAAAGATGTTAATAAAATTTGATGTGCAAAGTGTTTATCATAGCATTGTTTACAGTAGTAAAAATATTAAAATAAATTAAATAACCAATATTGAGGATTGGTTAAATACATTTTAATAGAACCACATCAAAAGATACCATTCAGCCACTACAAAAGGATATGTTTGTTATTGATAAGTAATACGTTGTTGAGTAGAGAGAAAATTCATTACAAAATTTTATAAACTGTTCTCCACGTTATATGAAATAAACAGAGAGAAATGTCTACATGATTATATAACAAAATGTCAACAGTGATTATCTCTAGATGTAAAACGATGAATGACTTTTTATTTCTCTATATTTAAAAAATTAACATATATTACTTATGTAATTTAAGAGATATTTAAACATAAACTCTTTAGAAAATAATAGACAGACGTGCCAGTGTAATATCTGCACCAAACCATTGCAATGTTTTCTGAAAAGCTCATCTATTCCAGCAAATACCATTAGATGATTTTTCTGTATTTTTCCTCTGGGAAACTGGAAATGTCTTCTCATTTTTTTGTTCTCTTATTAAAATATCGAGAACTTTACACATTGGCAGTTTGTTATGTGCCATGAGAATCTGACACTAATTCCTTAAATACAGTAGAGTAAAATAACAAGCATATAGTCAATATACAAAGGCAACCTCAGCATTTTTCCCCCCAGTTTTCTCTGTTAAAAGAGTTATATCGTATGACTCAATTAAGTATATGATTTGTAATGAGACTCACTTCAGATGATACCATTAGATGAAGCCAGTTGCTCAATTTTTCTAATGGCTGGAATATCACAGTATCATGTAGTTATTGCCACTGTTCTAGCAGTCGCACAAGTTCATCCAAGTAAGGCTCAATCTCCAAATTCATGAAAATTTACAAAACGTAAACATAAGTGATCTTACCCACAGTACTTTAACTAGAGCAACAAAATACTATTCCATGGTTTTACTTTGCTTTTTACATTATCACAAATAACTCCTTTGGAGAAAATTTTTCAAAGTTTGCAAATAACTGGCAATTTAGGAAACTTTTCATTGTATAACTTCACACAAAACAAGTTAATGAGAAAAGAGTCATAATAAATTAATATATTGAATTAGGTCTAAACTCAATGAGATTACATTAAAATCTCATTTCATTCCATTAAAAATTCAATAAAGCAGTGCCAATTAAATGAGGCAATCAGTGAGAACAAGGAGATTTACTTGATGTCCCATCTATTCTCACTCATTATTAGGTTTCATTTTTAACAGCTTGTTGACAACAATCCTCTCCTGATAGTACTGGAGCTGGAATCATGAGTCAGCTTTGCAACCAACTTGGAAAAAAAAAAAGCCATAATTCTCAAATTGCCATTTAGCACATCTGCCTCTCCAGGTAATTGAATTCTCACTGAAAATACATCATCAGAGAAATAGCAGGAGAGAAAATGAAGTTAGTAGGTGGAAACACTAAAAATATAGATGCAAGAACAGCAGGGAAGCATAAGAAAATAATTTAGGAAGTTGCAACTCACTGTAATTTCTACTGCATTTCAACTCCGAGATGAGTTCCCCAAAGACTAATTCATTCTCATTTTATTTTTGCACCACAGGCTACAGTTTAAAGAGGCGTGGTGTGCTTCCTGGGCCTGCTGATTTTAAGTGTCATATCCCAGGGCTTAGTCTATTTAAACACCCTGATAATGGATCCAGCCACACTTCTGAACAGTCCACCCACCAGGTCTCAGCTGGCTTGGCTCATTACGAGAATTCACAATTGCTCCAAATATGGACTCAGAGCTTACCAGTGTCTGAGGTTTCCGCACAGGCAATACTGTTTTGCTAATTTCTGAGCAACGCTCAGGCAGGTTTCATCGCAGATACTGTACAATGTTTGTGCCTTCAACCCAGCCTATGGATACCCTTGACTCACAGTGCTCTGAAGCCTCATGACCAGGAGCTGGATTTTGAGTGGGTTTTCCCCCCAAATCTTTGTAACTCCAGCCCTTTTGTAAGCCTAGCTCTAAATAAAAGCCCTGATTTTCATGGCTCTTCCAACCAATCAAATTCCAAATATTTGGCCAATACAACTGTAAAGAGACACTGGGATACTTTACAGTGTCTAGCACATAGCTGGACTGGCATTTGTTGGCCCGCATGCATGCCGTAGCTATGTAGTCATTATCTGTTAAATGAGCAACTAATACGTACCTTATCAGCAAACACAGCAGAAGTGATTAAACCAATTATTACAGGAGAGAGTGACCGTGCTCTGTTGAGGGGGATTCTTCCTCCTTCCCTCACAAAGGATATTTATCAAGGACTGGAGACATTCCCTTCTAATTCATCAACCCACCTCTGTTGTTCTCACTTAAACATGTGAAAAAATGTTCACCATCCCTAATCATCCGAGAAATGCAAATCAAAACCACTCTGAGATATCACCTAACTCCAGTGAGAATAGCTCACATTACAAAATCATGAATCTGCAGTTGCTAGTGTGGATGTGGAAAGATGGGAACACTTTCACACTGTTGGTGGGACTGCAAACTAAGACAGCCTCTAAGGAAAGAAGTATGGAGACTTCCCAAAGACTAAAAGTGGACCTTCCATTTGATCCTACAATCCCATTACTAGGTATCTACTTAGAAGAACAAAATCATTTTGGCACAAGGACATTTGTACTAGAATGGGGTTTTTTTGCAGCTTAATTCACAATTGCCAAGATGTGGATGCAACCCAAGTGCCCATCAACCCAGAAATGGATTAACAAACTGTGGCATATGTAGCCCATGGAATACTATTCAGCCACATAAGAAAAGATGGAGATTTTACATCTTTTATGTTTATCTGGATGGAGTTGAAACACATTCTTCTTAGTAAAGTATCTCAAGAATAGAAGGAAAGTATCCAATATACTCAATGCTAATATGAAAACAATATATAAACAACTACACACACACAAAAGAAAAACACAGGATAGTCTAGCCAGGGAGAGGGGAACCATATGGAAAGTGGGGTGGGGGTGATTGGTGGGGTGGGAGGGTGACTGGTGAGATTTTACCTAATATCCACAATGTGAGGATGGTCAGCACACCCCTCCCCCAAGGGCTTAACTACAACTTGAACTTTACCTTAGAATTGAACACAAGGTAATCTAAACATTTTTACTCTTATATTAATCTGAAATTTAAAAAAAAAAAGGTATGGTTTCCCAATTCATGGACCACATTATTACCCATACTTTGAGCCTCAAATTAAGGAAAAATCGAAGATGATATTTTCAACTGGGAAGGACACTCCTTGAATCTGGTGTGTTGAGGCCAGAAGTGCTATGAAAATACCTTACAAGACACAGAACACTCTCCCTCTCTGCAACTAAGGATTACCCAGCCCAAAACATTAGTAGTGCTGTGGTTGAGATAACTAAGATACAGAAACAGAAGGAAAACACTAACTCAGGATTGAGAAGCACTGACATGTTTATGATCAGTAGAACTCCCTGGAGGGACAATTTATCATCTTCTGTTGAGATTTGTGGAGCAGCCTGGCCTGAGCAAGAGCAAGAGCCCATCTCTACTAAAAATAGAACAACTAGCTGGGTGTGGTGGCAAGTGCCTGTAGTCCCAATTACTCAGGAGGCTGAGGCAGGAAGATCACTTGAGCACAGGAGTTTGAGGTTGCTGTGAGCCATGATGCCATAGCACTCTACCCAGGGTGACTCTGTCTCAAAAAACTAAATAAATAAATAAATCCTGCTGGGATTACAGGTGTGAGCCACTGCACCTGGCCCAAAAGCCGTTTTGAATTCTACAAGTAATTCCCCACCACCCCTACCTGCCACATAAAAGAAAGAAAACTTATTTTTCTCTTCTAATTCATGAACCCACTTCTCTTGTTTTAACTCAAAAATAAACATGGATGGTTTATTAATTCATGGGGCACAGAGTTACACAACTTTGTGCTGGAAATCAGGGAGAAATTGAAGATGATATTTTCTTCATGCTTTCTTGCCATTCCCAACACCTTGTTCCTTACCACTCAGAGGACATGTAGCATCATTGGGTTTTCTTGAATTTCTCACTCTCTGGTATTGAACCGTCCTGGCTGGCATCCCTCTGGTGCTCTGGCCCTCCTCTCCTGGGGCCTCTACAAAACCTGACAAAGACTCAGGCATCAGAAGCCATGATGAGAGGGGGTGAAAGAGCCTCCAGGTGTCACTTCTTGCAGGTGTACTGGCAGGCAGCGCTGTGACATGAGTCAGGATATACTACGATTGGCATAATGGCAGACTACAGGGAAATCTGTAGATGTTTAGGGGAACTACCCCTTACTGATATCAAAGGCCAAATTCCAAGAGTTCCTTTTCAGGCTAAAGACTTAAACAGTGGTAGGAACAAGGGCTTGAAGAAGTTTAGACCCAGGAAGCCCCTGCAGTTATCCACCCCACACATAAAAGGCAAGCCATCCCCTTCTGACATAAGTGACTCCCCCACCAGCTGCCAGCTGATGACTTTGGCAGGTGTTAGAACCAAGAAAAATGGAAGCTCAGAGAACTACATGGATATAAAAACTACTGACGACACAAGAAGTATTCCTGCTAGATTGGGACTTCCTACCTCATCTGTACCTGAAAGACACTGATTTTCTCCTGTACAGGAAGTCACTTGAGAAAGAGACGAATCAATGTCCCCAAGGGTTTCTAACATGGACATACTGGCTTGAGTTGTTTGGAAAACGGACTGATTAGCACCCTGGGAAGCTTCTAAGAAACAACTGATACCCCTCAAAAGTCATGTATAAAATGCAAGAATCTCTATGATGCCTGTGGTCACTGGGATAGGCCCAGCTTGCTTTACAAGTTGTTAAAATAACTTTCCCTTTTTGCTCTTGCTTTCTTCAATTATTTGGGCAACTACCTCAAGCCATCATTGCATCACCCTGATGGTGAGACCCTATTGCCCTCTCTTCCACACCCACCCAGAACACACCACAATCAATATATCACAGCCACCCTGAGCACAGGACAAGGTCTCAAGGAAAGCACTAGCTTGGTTAATAGACCTTTGAGTCCTACCCCAGCTTGTTGCAGTGTATGATTCTTACTTATTGTGACAACTTGTCAACTATAAATTGCATTTGTGTGATGGATGCTATAGATACTTTATGTCTTTCACATTTTTGTTTTGGTGGGAGAGATATGTTATAAGGCATGAAGTCAGATGCAAACAATATTTTTAAAACACTATAGGCATCTATCCAGAAGAAAAAAAATCACTTACCATAAGAAGATTTGCACTAGAATGTTTATCGTAGCTCAATTCACAATCGCCGAAACATGGAATCAACCCAAGTGCCCATCAACCCATATATGGATTAATAAACTGTGGTATATGTATACCATAGAATACTATTCAGCCTTTAAAAAATATGGAGACTTACATTTTTTGTTTTTACCTGGATGGAGTTGGAGAACATTCTCCTTAGTAAAATATCATGAGAATGGAAAGGCAAGTACCCAATGTACTCACTACTGATATGAAGCCAGTAGATGAACAAATAAATGCCCAAATAAGAGAAAAACTCAATTTCATTCAAGTTGGGGGAGGGTAAAAGAAGGAGGGAGAGTAAGGGGGAGAGGGGAGAGAAAAGGAGGGAGAGGAGAGGAGAGGAGAGGAGAGGAGAAGAGAGGAGAGGAGAGGAGAGGAGGATTGGTGAGCTCCAACCTAATGGGCAGAATGTAAGAGTACATGGCAGATCTGGGTGAGAGGCTGAACTGCAACAGGGACTCTACCTTACAAACTCAAACATTGTGACCTAACTGTACCTTCATATCAATCTGAAATAAATTTTTAAAAAAACCAAAAACACAAAAATCACTAACCACTTCTCTCCTAGGATGTTTCTATGGAAAACAAATGCTAACACAAGTATCTGCCTTCCCCTGCTTGGTGTTACTTTGAAGCATCACTCATGGATTCCTGTGGACACTACTGTTCCCACAGAGAGCTCAATCTGGTAGGTGCACCAAGAAACCAACCAGCCAACCTCCAAATAGATAGCCAGTATGCTAAGGAAGGGCAGAGGTGTAGAGAGCAGGCAGCATACAGGGCCAGGCTTCCTCATCCACACCCAGAAAAAGAGCTTCCACAGTATATGCAAGTCAAACATAAATTCCCGTTTACTGTCTATTGAATAAACTGGCATGTGGAGCCCAGGACTGCACAGACCAGACATTCTCTGCCCCTAGTGCTAATTCAGGCGGAGCTCTTACCTTGGTACTTGGTGGTGACGCTGCTGGCATTGATGATGGTGGAGTGTCACCAGAGGATTCATCTTCTTGGTAACATTGCGATGCCTTTGTGTACACATTAATGAAGATGAGCTTCGCTGTGAACAGTGAGAAGATATGAGTTTCCTACAGACTGTGACCCATTAATTCATTAGTGGATTACTCAGAGATTATCTCTGCAGAGCCATTTCTGGCTTGAAAAAGAAAGAAGGAAGAGAGAGGAAGGCTAGGAGGGAGGGAAGGAGGATAAGAGGGAGAGAGGGAAGAAGGTAGGAGGGAGGAGGAGATAATG
Source organism: Galago senegalensis (assembly GCA_963575145.1). Lineage (NCBI taxonomy): Eukaryota > Metazoa > Chordata > Mammalia > Primates > Galagidae > Galago > Galago senegalensis. Next base: position 13,098 of record CAUYTI010124100.1, read on the forward strand.
ATTCAGCTTATTATTAAACATTCAAGAACCTAACAAATATGCCCTCCTGACCTTGAGAAAATGTTACTGACACAAACAGAGGCCCTGACATTGGACTCAGGCACTGCTGGCTCAGAATGAAAGGAGGGAGACACCCCATGAGGTATACGCCTAGGAACTTTTAAGAGGAAAACTGTAACTTTCTAATTCAGGGAAAGTCTACATTTTCTGAGAAGTTGGTCCATTTGACAAGCTTGTTAAAATTTACTTCCCAAACAAATTCGAAAAGAAGAAAAGAAGATTTGCATTTAGCCATTGTTTACTTGGAGAGTTTAATCAGAACTATAGTAATGTTCTTGAGGCACTTATGTACATACTGAATACAGCGTAGTATCCTGAAGGCAATGTAAGTAAACCATAAAACATTATACCAGGAAGTCAGGAAGTATGCATGAATTCTTAAACAAAAATTCTGGTCCTTAAACTCTAAGAACTTTTGAATCTATTATAATGTAATACAAATAGACAGTTAGCTGTTTTTAAAAATGTGGAAGACATTGCCTGTCACACAAACGTACCCGAGTTTCCACTTTTGCTGTTTTGCTCATTATTTTCTCATTTGGGGTGTCTTCATTTGTGTTGGAATGTGGTCTTCTGTCCCCAGGAAAATGTTTGTAATACCCTGTTTTTAGTAGCTTTTAGTGTCCAAATTAATTACCCCATATTTTTAAGGTTTAAACATCTTCTTAATAATCTATTTTGATCTCCCTTTTCTATCCTTGCCATGCCACCTTCAGAGTTCCAGGTGAGTCTAAACACACTGGTCCTTTGGTTCAGTCACCCACATGCAGGGTCCAGCGTTGCCACAACTGCCCACACATTGCTCATTAAGTCCATTCTTCTTAAGTGCCCTAGTGAAGGTGTTTCATTGCACTTCTGGTGAGTATTAACTTCATTTACTCTGTCATTCTACAGATCAAAAGAAAGGACTCTGTTAGACATAGTTTTGAAGTTAATGGCATTCCTGATGGAATTTGAAATTCTTAAGGAATCTCATGGGCATTAAGGCTGAAATTCTTAAGGAATCTCATGGGCATTAATTCTTAAGGAATCCGTTAGACATAGTTTTGAAGTTAATGGCATTCCTGATGGAATTTCAAATTCTTAAGGAATCTCATGGGCATTAAGGCATTAATAAAACCATCAGATCTTCTACTCAGCACCCACATTGGGAGGTGGTGCATGTGGACAGTTCATCTTTCCTCCATGGACCCTGATACTGGAGACACGCCACCAAGAGGAAGTAGTAACACTGCGACCAAATATTTAAAGTCCAATTTTTATACACATTGATCATTCTTAACAGTTTAAAATATTATTTTTATGCCTCTGTCTGAAAGTAGTTATAATAACAGCATTCCACTGTTGTGCTCACTATGGTATTTTATAAAAAGCAGTATTTTACTTAGTTATAGGGGCAAGGGGGGCAGCAAAATGAAAAACAAATTAGAGGGGGATAATTTCCTAGTAACCACCCAAATTAACAATCCATATTCCTGTCCTAATTCTCACTCGTTGGAAAATTTAGACTTTTACTGTTGGATTATCAGCTAGTGAAGAGCACATCGGAGGAAGAGACAATCCACCTGTAGACTCAATTCACCTTATCTGAGTTTTTCCCGTGCTTCTCCTGATTGCCCCCTTTTTTCTTCACTCTACTTTCTTCTCTTAAAAGGGAAAGGCTGAAGTCATTTCTCAGTCCTTGAAACTCTGAGTTAATTCATTTCTGAACTAGATCAATGCCTATCAACATTGCTGGCCTCATCACAGCCAGTCCTTCTCAGTGACAAAAGAGAGGAGACGGCATGTGTAGTCAGCTGGCCCTTGAGCAGGAGAGACGTGTTATCTATCATAATAACATTCTTTCTCCATCTCCAGCATGTGTCACGGTTGTGTGGCCAAAAGTGCTCTCAATCTGTGCCTCCAATTTCACTTGGGAAGTCATCTACAAATAAGGTGTTAGAAGTGTATCTCAGAATCACACTGAGAAGTGGTCAATGCTCCTGACAGTTGGTTTGCCGTTTCCTTGTTATTGTTTAATTTCAAATTTATGGTGCATAAAACTGTTGATGCATAGAGGTGTATTTAAAAATAAATTTACTAGTCTGTCTTTGTCATACCAAATTCTGGTTCAATAGTTGCTGGCTTATCCCTTGCTTCAAGTCAGTTATAGATATTTGTGGGATGGCGTCACTGATGACTCGCTTTTGTCATTCATTTCATAAACAAATGTTGTCCATCTAAATGGGAGATGGACAGGCACCACTGTAGATGCTGGGGACCCAGTTTTTTAGCAGCTTACTGTAATCAACTGTTCCAAAATCAAAGGACAGAAATATGTATTAGGTACATGGCATGGATGATGGATGATGCAGAGTCCTGTCTAGCTAATTCTACTCTATTCTAAAAGTTTGGAAGCCTGAAAAATATTGCCCACTTGATCTTTATAATACTTTGAAAAGTTCTGTTCAGTATGAGCTCCACATCTTTTAAAAAGATTAGACACGTCATAAATTGTGCTATTCATGATCATGCTTTTCTCCTTAATGTATGAATGTGATACTTATGGGTGCTAATTCAATGGGATATATTCTTTGTGTATTAACATGGTAACTAACAAACAATCTATGGTTTTCAAATAAAACTTTGGGAAAGGAGTGGAGCCCACTCTAGGAGTATGGCAAGACCTCCTCCTTTCATAGATCTTTGAAGTGTTACCATAATTGTCAAAAAAGAATCAAAGAGGAATTGACATAACTCTCATAAATGTTGGCAAAATTAAAAAAAAATTCCCAATCATTTCATCAGTGGCTCATCCTAAAAGTTCAGTAAAGCAAGATTCTTTCTTTCTTTCTCAGATAAGACTACACTATAGAAGAAACAGTCCAAATTGATTTTATGGCTGAAATAAGTCATTTTTGAATTGGCTTGTCATTTAAATTGGTTTTAGTATTTTTTAATTTGTAACATTAATTATTGTATTTTAATCTTCAAAAATATGAATGGAGAATTGATGCCAAGTCAAAATTACACTTAAAACACTACCTTTTCTTTTCTTTTTTTTTTTTTAATTTTTTTTTTTAATTGAATGTTTACTATGTACATTAATGCACTTCTGGGGTACAGTATGGGGTTTTCACATGCATTCTGAAATACTTCCATCAAACTGGTCATCACAGCCTTCATGTCATTTTCTCAGTTATTGCTTTAAAA
>CAUYTI010124103.1:0-15282 GCA_963575145.1 Galago senegalensis
GGGCGCCTGTGGTCCCAGCTACTTAGGAGGCGGAGGCAGGAGACTCGCTTGAGCCCAGGAGTTGGAGGTTGCTGTGAGCTGTAATGCCACGGCACTCTACCCAGGGGGGACAGCTTGAGGCTTTGTCTCCAAAAAAAAAAAAAGAAGAGAAGCAAATAGTGGAGAAGCACATGAAAAGACCCTCAACGTCATTAATCATTAGAGAAATGCGAACAAAATCACATTGAGATGCCACATCACACCGACAATTATGGCTCTCATTCTCTTAAAATGTTATGTGACTAATATTGGCATTTTGTAGAGAATTTCAAATCTTCCTACATAGTTGATGAGAATATAAAATGGAGCTAATGAGATAAGAAGGCCACTGCAAAAGTTTTGAGAATGGTTCATTATTTCACTTCCAACAGCAGCAGCGTTCTTTTTGATTCCCCTGTGCAAGTTTCAACTTGCCCGTCTTATCAGTGCTGCTGGGAGGGTTTCATTGGTTTCTGTCTGTGCAGCACTCATTTGGTGTCAGCTATGGTTCTGGGAAGAGAGCACTTTTGTGCAATGATTTTCTATGATTTTAAAAGTGGGCTAAGTGAGCCTCAAAGCCTTGTGCGTTTACAACAGGCTTTCGGGGACCTTACTCCTTCCTGTGAGATAATATTTCAGTGGTTTCAAGAATTTAGAAGAGGCCAAACTTTACTGAAAGATGAGGAGAGGAGCAGGTGTCTGGCAGCCACAGTGACTGAGAAGAACATTGCTGCTGTGGAAAAAAAATGGTTCATAAAAACAATTGAGTGATATCAAAGGACACTGAAGTGGGACTATATATTGGATCACCACCAGTGTCCAAAATCCTGCATGATTATCTTCAAGTCAGGAAAGTTTCATCCTGATGGATGCCTCACATTTTGACAGATGAGCAAAAGCGCTTCTGTGTGGAATCCTATGAAGACATGCTGGTCAGATTCCATGGAAATAAGTGTAGATGTGTTTCTGACATTGTTATTGGTAGTGGAACCTAGATGTGTCAGTTTGATCTGGGGAGTAAGCGTCAGTTGACAGGATGTATTTTTTGACTGCTGAAAATCCACCAACAAAAGCGAAGCAGCAATTCTGGCTAGGTGCAGTGGCTCACTCCTGTAATCCGAGCACTGTGAGAGACTGAGGCAGGAGGATCATTTGAGCTCAGGAGTTTGAGAGCAACCTGAGCAAGAGCAAGACCCCGTCTCTACTAAACAGAGAAAATTAACCAGGTGTTATGGTGGGCACCTATAGTCCCAGCTACTCAGGAGGCTGAGACAGGAGGATCGCTGGAACCCGGGGGTCCAACTTGCTGTGAATTAGGCTGACATCACAGAACTGTAGCCTGGGGCAACAGTGAGGCTTTGTTTCAAAGAAAAAAGAAAGAAAGAAGGAGACAGCAATTTTACTCCTAGATATATACTCAAAGAATTGAAGACAGGGATGCAAAGAGATACTTGCATGGGAACGTTCTCTGCATTGTTCTTCACGGTAAGTAAGATGTGCAACAACCCAAGTGCCCATCAACATGGCAAATACGGTCCACGGAAGGTTCATCTGTGGTGAAAAGGAGGGAAGCCCTGACAGATGCTGCGACATGGGTGGCCCTTGGAGACAATATGCTAAGTGACATAAGCCAGACACATGATGACATATGCTGTATGATTCTATTTACATGAAATATCAAAAATAGGTAACTTCCTAAGGACAGAACATAGATTAGAGGTTATCAGGGTCCGGGGGCAGGAGGGATGGGGAATTATTGTTTAATGGATGCAGAGTTTCTGTTTGGGGCGATGCAAATTTTTTGGAAAAAGTAGTGGCGATGGTTACATAACATTGTGAATATAGTTAATTTCACTTAATTTGGTTAAAAGGGTACATTTTATGTTTGATATATTTTACCACAATTAAAAAAGTCTTGATGTAAAACATCCACCATATAACATCCCCCACCCTGGTCGGATGGTCCTGGTTAAACTCACCTGCAGATGACACTCTCCATAGAAATATCTAAGGATTTAGGGACAGGAGACTGATCATTCAATGGCAGAGACACAAAACAAAGAGAATAGGAGTTAAGCTGGTTGCTGTGGGAGGTGCTGAGGGAAGTCAGGCCCCGAGGCTCTAGGCTGGGCCTGATTTTGCTACTCTGAGGTGTATAGTGAGAAAAATGTAGAAGGAAAAGGATGACGAGTAGTTTTTATTTAAAAAAATCATTAAACATTTTTCGTGTGTCTAAACAAAATTGCCACCTTCCTTGTCTTTTCTTTCACAGTCTTTCTTTTAAAAAATTTTGTTTTTGTAGAGACAGGGTCTTGTTCTGTCAATCAGGCTAGAGTGCAAACGCGTGTCATCATAGCTCACTGCAACCTAGAACTCCTGGGCTCTAGAAACTCTCCTGCCTCAACCTCCAGAGTAGCTAGGACTACAAGTGCGCACCACAACACCCAGCCTCATAGTCTGTCTTTTTTTTTTTTTGAGACAAGAGCCTCAAGCTGTCCCCCTGGGTAGAGTGCCGTGGCATCTCAGCTCACAGCAACCTCCAACTCCTGGGCTCAAGCTAGTCTTCTGCCTCTGCCTCCCAAGTAGCTGGGACCACAGGAACCCGCCACAACGCCCGGCTACTTTTTGGTTGCAGCCGTCATTGTTGTTTGGCGGGGCCAGGCTGGATTGGAACCCGCCACCTTGGGTGTACGTGGCTGGCGCCGTAGCCACTTGAGCCACAGGTGCCAAGCCCTCATAGTCTGTCTTGATCCTAGATCTTCTCTGGTCTTCCTGAGCAAGATTACACTAAAACTCTGATTTGCATGTTCTGGTGCTCTGTCACTGCCTTATTTCAGTGCACATATCTTATAATACCTTTTAATCTAGGCATGGGTCAGGTCTGTGAATGCTTATCTCCAGGATGTGCTCAGTGGGCATGTTGGAGACTCGGGGCATAGTTATCCCTGGAGCAGGATGACAAGTATCTAGGGACACCTGCAGGAAGGGGATGGGGATCGGGTCCTGCAGATGGTGGGAGCCATAGACAGTTCCATCAGGAAAGAGGCACAATGTCCACATCATGGCTCAGATGCACCAGTTGGGTCCCAGACCAGGCAAAGATCATAGTTGGAATTAATGCTCCAGCCACTGCCCCTGGGAAGAGATGGACCATAACCTCTTCCTGTGGGGCAAAGCCTACATACCTCAGACCCCTGAGGTCTCCTGAAGCAGAGCGCTCAAGGGTGATGGGCATGAGACCTTCCTCTGTAGAGGCATGTTGGCCGTATTCTTGTGACCCAGAGGGGAGCCTGTCATGTTCCTGTCACATCACCTAAAGGGCTCTTTGCCCTGAGGGTTTTCAGAGAGGACTTAGCAGTGTGTGGATAGGATAGAGGCCTGGACTCTGGGCCCTGATGATGTCATACTCCTCCTGTAGTGTGCTAGGTCATTTGAATGGCTTCGTCTGGTATTTTAAAAATCACATAAGAAATCACATTTGAGCTCGGTGCCTGTAACTCAGTGGCTAGGGCGCCAGCCACATACACCAGAGCTGGCCTGTTTGAATCTAGCCTGGGCCTGCCAAACAACAATGAAAACTATAACCAAAAAATAGCCAGGCATTGTGGCACGTGCCTGTAGTCCCAGCTACTTGGGAGGCTGAGGCAAGAGAATCTCTTAAGCCCAAGAATTTGAGGTTGCTGTGAGCTAAAGCCACGGCAAGAGAGGGCGACATAGTGAGACTCAGTCTCAAAAAAAAAAAAAAAAAAAGAAAAAGAAATCATGTTTGTTGTAAATCCCAGCAATACAAACAGGTATAAAATAAGGTGTCAAGTGCCTGAGCCCCACCTCTGTCCCAATTCCACTTCCAGGATGTCACCTCGTTTACGGTTGGCACGACTCTCACTGTTCTGTTTTCTCATTTGTCCCACTCATAGCTTTCTGAGCCAAATACCACGACATTATATTATTGCTTGGTGACATTATTTTATAAGGAAGCATGTGTGGTGGGGACTTTCTACATCAACACATGAGGATTTGCTCCAGTCATGTTTTTTAATTGGTTCCAAATTATTCCATCGCGTGGCTAAACTCTGATGCTCACACTGCATTTTGGGCTTTCCGGCTGCTTCTGTCTTGTACTGACAGGCCACTCTGCAGTGACTGTTCCTGCCCTGTACTTGTCACTACTGTGTGGAGTGATGATCCTAGATCTCACTCATTCCCCATTTAGTTTATGGGACATCCTGTGTGGGGTCTGTGGGCTGGTCCTGGATCCAGCAGAGACAGGAAAGGCACTTTCCTGCCTTCTCAGAGTTCACAGCTCAGGGAGGCTCTTAGAACTGGGGTACTGGGCCACACACAGTGGTTCACGCCTGTAATGCTAGCACTGTGGGAGGCCAAGGCAGGTGGATCACTTGAGATCATGAGTTTGAGCCCAGCCTGAGCAAGAGCAAGACTCCATCTCTTAAAAAAAAAGAAAGAAAGAAAGAAATAAAAACTCATTGGGCATTGTGGTGGGTGCCTGTGGTCCCAGCTACTTGGGAGGCTGAGGCAGGAGGATCACTTGAGCCCAAGAGTTTGAAGTTGCTGTGGGCTGTGATGCAATGGCACTCTATCGAGGGAAACAAAGTGAGACTATCTCAAATTAAAAAAAAGAGTGGGGTACTAGCAGTGACCCATCCTCTGCAGGAGGATGTGAGCATGTCCATCTCCCACATCCTCACCTTTCTTGGAATATTTCTGTGGGTAGAAACTGCCTGTGACCCTGTGTCCACCTCTCTGTCCACTATTTATCCTTTCATGCTCCTGGTGTAGACCAGATGCCAGGAGCCCTGAGGTGCCCTTAGCAGCTCCCTCTGCTGGTCTTTCTGGGAATTCTGGTTCCAACAGGTGACCCCTGCAGAACCTGTGATTCTGCTGACAGTGAGTGTGGGTGTTCTAGGAGGGGCAGGCACCTCCGTGGGCAAGGTCGGTCAAGATAGAGGGGAGGAGGCGGCTGATGACTTTGGCAGGTGGAAGGCTAGGACTGGGCCCATAAGGGGAGGGGAAGGAAGGCATTCCAGGCAGTAACAGAAAGGCTGGAACCTTCCTTCATGGACCAAGAGCAGCAAGGAGCTCACCCAGGCTGCAGCTGGGGAGGGAAGACATGGGGAGCTGTGAGTTAGGGAGAAGAGGCTAGATTGACCTTGAGGGCTGGGTGGGGGCAGAGGTGTGTTATATGTATCTGTCTCTGTCATGGGTATTGATATGGGGACAGGTGAGGCTGTGGGAAGCACCCAGGAGGGGGGTTTCTTAGAGCCTGCTGCCCCCCTGATCCTCTCTATGCAGAGGTCACCACAGATGTGAGGCTGTGGTCTGGGGAAGGGGCTGGTGGTCTGAGGCCTGTGGTGCCCATGACCCTGGGGAGGAAGGAGATGCATGAGGACATCCCTGTACATGGGAGCCTCAGGTGTGTGGAGCTACAGGTGTCTTACCTGGAGACACTCACTGGACACTTGCCTTGGGGGCGCCAGAACTGGGTGGTTGTCATTGTTCTGAAGTTTGCATGATGCACACACAGGTGTCCAGGGACACAGAGCACAAGGCCCCTGGTGAAGGGGACAGTCAGATGGGGCTGGGCAAGTTCACGTGGTCATAGTGGGAAGGAGTCCTAAGAGAGAGATCCTCAATCCCACCTGTCACAGATATGGCAATGTCCAGGAGAGATGAGGAGACTGATCCAGGGCAGAGACAGTGGTGCCTGCTTAGATGCAGGATGTTAGTAGGGGTCTGTTCCCATCCAAGCCATGGGACCCTTACACTGGGCATCCTGGGTAGTGTGAGTGTGTGACCTGCAGGGACACTGGGCTGGCTGGACCTGTGCCTCTGGAAGGGTAGGGCTGTGTCTGTAAAAGAGTTGCCTCTGGGTCGGGTATTTTGAGAATGAGGAAGATGAGTGTGACTGTGAGCCTGATTATTTTCACCCCCTGGGGACATTGGGCCCTATGCTGGTGACAGACTTCACTTATCCTTCCTAAGGATCTTTTGCCCTATGGCAAGACAAATGGCAAAGGTCCCTGACACCTGGCAGCCTGGAGGAGCTGGCAGAGAACCTCAAGGGATCACCTGCAGATGAGGACAAGGTGCACACCAGGGGTGCTCTGGGCTGGGTGATGGGTGTGGTTCCAAGGTCAGCCACTAGTGAGTATATGTCAGAAATTAATCACGGGAGGTTCCCGCCACGTTGTAGGCAGAGACAATATCCTGAGTCTCAGGGCCAGAGAGACTCACACTGAAGCCGCTGTGGGCATGCAGGCTCCCCAAGATCACACACTCTGGTTGCAACAATCAGTCCCACAGGAGTTGCAACGGATGCGCCAATAATACTCATGTCCAGGCACATGCAAAGCTTTCAAGATTTATGAATTAGTGAAGAATCAGATTATCTCTGCAATAGCTGTCTTGTTGGTTGGCCCCGAGTCACTGTCCAAGGTGCTGATGACCAAAGGGAGGAGGTAATGGTTCCTGGAGATGACCATGCAGTATTGCCGGGCTGGTGAGATGTGATTTTTTGGTACCCTCTGCTCTCAAATGTCACCAAGGAGAGGCTGGGAGGTCCTAGGTACATGGAAAGCCCCCAGATCCCTGTCTTCTGATAAGTTCCCACAAGCAGAAAGAGAGCCAACGGGGGGAAGGTCCTCTTTATTCAGTCCTCTCCAGGGAATCCTTGGTGGGCCATAGGCCCATTCATTGTCCCTGGAAGCAGGGACACCACTTCTTGTGGTGACAGAAGGCCTTCTTCTGGCCCTCCCAGCACCCAAGAAGCCTATTCTAGTCTCTAGACATCCAGAAGGGACCCAGGTCCCCAGCTCCAGGACCCAGAGTCTAAAAAGGACTCAACTGACTCTGCCTCAGGCCTCGTGTCCTGCCCCCTCCACAGGCCTGGCATCTTAGGGGACCCTCCATCAGCCAGAGAAGTGGTTCCTGGAGGAAGCTAAGGGGCTATATCTGGTCTGTGGTCGATTCTGCAGTACACGTTTGTGTCAGGGTATAGCAATTCCTGTAAGAAGAAGGAAGAGGCCTTGGACCCCTACAAGCTTCTCAGGGGAGTGGGGCCTTTCCCAGGCTCTGGACCCACCAGGGCTGCTCTGTGCTAAGCCTGGCTGTGCTCAGGGGGTCCCTGCTCCAGGGCCCCTCCCTCTTCTGCTCGTCACCCCCATTCCCATTTTCCCTGCCATTTTATGAAGCTCAAAGCTCAGCCAGGTGGGGGCTGGGGACAGATACTGGGTATGCTAGGGCTCGTGGGACCAGAACACCGAGGGCTCACACTCACCTCATAGATGGGGATGGTGGCCCTGGGGTCAGGTGGGGGGGGGTTAAGGGGAAGAGAGAGGGGACAGAAGGGAAGGTCATGGAGGTTGGGGGACAGGGAAGGAAGGTCATAGGGATGGGGGGAGGGGGACAGATTATAGAGGGGACAGGGAGGAAGGGTCATGGAAGCCAAGGGTCAAGGGATGGAGAGGGGATCATAGGACAGGGAGGGAACGTCATGGAGGCCAAGGCTGAGTCTGGAAGGTTCTTTTCTCTGATCAGACAGCCAGGACTTGCATTCCTGGGTCTACCTTGGGTCATTTTCCCTCAGGAGTGACCAGGTCTACCTCTGGAGATCAGCTTCCTGGCCTGGACACAGCACCGCAGTACCCATCCTGTCCTCACCCCACATCCTGGCTAACCCGGGACCCTGACTGGTGCTCTGAGGACTCACCCTGCATCTGTTGGATTCCTGGGGTCTCCTTATGGTGGGTCAGGACAGGGTGTGGGGTCCTGGTCCTGAGGAGAGCCCCAGCTCCTGGTCAGGGTGGGGTTGATCTTGTCCTAGGGAGGGGGTCTATGCTGGGAGTGGACAGTCCCCCTGCCCTGAACCTGTGCAGCTGAGACCCACTTGGGAAGGGGCTGGGCTTACCCAGGGGGTGGAGCTGGCAGAGGGAGCAGGGCCTGGGGGCAGAGACAAGAGATAGCACCAGGCATGGAGAGCTGGGCCTCTCCTCTAGGAGGGCATGGGGGCCCTCAGCTCCCAAAGAATAGGGGGATGGGAAGTCTTCTGTGGAGAACCTCTCACCACTATAGGGGCCACATGAACAACCGAGGCTGAGGAGGTGACTCGTGACCCAGAGCCCTCTGATCGGGGTTGATGTGGCTAGTGAGGGTCCTAGTGAGGGTCCCCTATGTTGATGTTCCTGAGACTCCTCCTTGGAACCCGAGGGGAGGGGTCAGAGCCCCCAGTGGGGTGTCTGGTAGGAGCAGACATCGTGGGGCAGCCCTCTGGATCCGGCCACACCCGGACAGAAGGGGTACTCACCGCAGACAGACGCTGGGGACTACTCTTCCCTGAGGTCACACTGGCCACTGGCCCTAGGAAAGGTCAGACTTAATTGTGAAGGGGCAGGCTTAAAAATCACAATTTTGGAGTTAGAGCAGGGACAAAGAGGGGGCCCCAGTTCCAAGCATGAGCATGGTGACCTTTCTTCATCAGTCCTGGGCTAGGGGCAGGAGAGGGAGCTGAGGAAAGGCCTGAGATCCACATGTGTCCTGGCCCAGGGGGAAGATGTGGGCCCAGACCAGGGCTGGACTAAGCAGGAGGATCCAGGACATACAGAGAAAGCCCTGTCAGTTGCATGGGCAGGACACTGGGGGAGCTGTGGGACTCTTGGGTCCTCCTTGCTGTGGCCAGACCCTTGGCTCAGGCCACTGAAATGTGTCCATGGCTTGTCCTCTCTCTCTGCTGGCCTGGGCAAGAGACATAAAGGATGCTGAAGGATGTGACATCTTGATGGGGCCCTGGTGCTCCATCGGGGCCACTGGCCGCACCTGCCCTGTCCCAGTCTCTACTGTGTGACTGTGGCCAGGACCCCCTCAGCCCCTGAGGCTGCAAGTCGCCCCTACTGGCTGGGTGGATTGAAATGAACATTGGGAGGTGCCGTTTACAGAGGCAGCACTGTGGGTTGGCTGTGAGGGAACCAGGACACACTCAGGTCCTATCTTAAATTGTGCCTAATCTGAGAGGAGGACACTGCTGAGGACAAAGCCCAAGGCCAGCAGCTGGTCAGGAGGGGCCAGATGGAGTGAGAGGGGAGGATTGCAGGGAGTAGGGAGGTTGAGGAGAGGCAGGCCCAGAACACAGGATGGGTCTCCTTGGTCCTGGCCTGCATCAGCTGGGGACAGGATGAGGATGGGGGGGAACCTTTGGTACCTTCCAATCCCTGTGAGGAACAGAACACACACCACAGTGGCCATAGCCTCCCGGCCAGGACCCCAGTCCCGATGCCAGTAATGGCCCCCACAGGGAGGTGTGGGGTGTTGTCTTTTGCTGAAAGAAGAAATAGGTGAGCCCAAGTCTGCTCCAGGGGACCTTGCAGGAAGGGGTGTGGTTAGGGAGGAAGCAAATGCCCCCGTGCTGTGGCGTTTGTTGTGTTGTCATCAGAACAGACTCCCTGCTCTCCCAGATGCCTCATTCTCTGTCTCTCAGGTGCAACCTTGGACTTGCTCTGACTCTCACCTTCTCCACATGGAGCCCGCCCCTGGTCCTGCCCAGGTGCCTGTGAGTGCCCCTTCCCTCCCACTGCTGCCCCCTCCCCTTTCCCTCTTCTCCCTCATGTGTGGGGGTTAGAGGAGGGCCCTGAGCAGTCGGGTCAGCGCTGATCCGGGGTAATGATGTTCCTTGGCTGTTTCCAGGTGCCTTCCGTGTGCCAGGCATGGGGAAGAAGCTTACTGACACCTTGACTGATCCTGTCATCCACTTGAGGGAGAGGGGGTGTCATCCCCTTTCTGCTCATTCAGAATCTGAGCCCTAAATTGCTTCGGTAAGTCAAGGAAGGCACAGAATTGGTGACACAATGAAATTTTAACTGAATCGTGCTTGATTTTTATGCTCATAGCCGTGTTCATCAAAATAGTAACACTAATGGATTGAGCCCTTGCTCTGGGTACCACTCTGTGCTAAGAGCTTTAATCTCATTAATTTCCTAAGAAACATTCTCACGACAACCCGGACTCCTGGTGTCATGGTGTATTTGACTCCAGCATTTCCTTTGGTTCTCAGGACGCAGACTGTCCATCTCTCTGCTCACCTCAGCCAGGCTCTCCCTGGGTAAGCCCAGCCTCTTCCCAAGTGGGTCTCAGCTGTGCAGGTTCAGGGCAGACTGTCCATCTCTCTGCTCACCTCAGCCAGGCTCTCCCACGCTGTCTTCTTTTCCCCATTATAGCCCTCAGCATATTAATCAGATTTGTTTTAAATTTGTTCTCTGAGGGCGGCGCCTGTGGCTCAAAGGAGTGAGGTACTGGCCCTATATGCCCGAGGTGGCAGGTTCAAACCCAGCCCTGGCCCACAACTGCAAAAAACAAAAACAAAAACAAAAATGTGTACTTTGATAATTCCAACTTCCCTACCTTGTCTGAGACTCGTGATGCCCTCTCTGTCTCCACAAACTGAATTTTTTAACCTCTTAATATTTCTTATAATTTTTCTTATTGGTTTCTTTTTTATTTTTCTTGAGACAATCTCACTTGTCACCCTGGGTAGAGTGCCCTGGAGTCATTGTAGCTCACAGCAACCTCAAGCTGTTGGGGTCAAGCAATTCTCTGGCCTCAGCCTGCCTCCTGAGTAGCTGGGACTATAGGCGCCCATGACAACACTGGGCTAGTTTTCCTATTTTTAGTAGAGATGGGGGTCTTGCTGTGGCTCAGGCTGTCTGGAGCTCCTGAGCCAAGCAATCCACCTGCCTTGGCCTCCCAGAGTGCTGGGATTATAGGCATGAGCCACCATGCTGGCCTATGATTTTTGTTCCTGATCCAGGGAAAGGGAGCTTGGTAGGGTGGACACTTAGAGATGTGGTGGCAATGTGGGAGGGACGGATCCTGTAGTCCTGGATTAGACCTATGCCCCTGCCTTGATGCCACCTGTGCTTATTAGTTTTCTCTGCCCCTTGAGCGGAACATAATGGTCGAGGGGGCTGGAGTGGGTATTGTCTCTCCCCCGGGGTCAATTAGGCTCTGATTCGGCCTCAGCAGGTTAGGCTCTTGTAAAATAACCATTTATTTTCAATAGACCTGCAGGTCTTGCTTAGAAAATCAGATGTTCTGTCTTATTTCAAAATATTTACTATGCTCTTCCCCCTACAGGAAGCATGAGGGCACTCTTATTTCATATTCACTGGGAGAGCTTGGTGGAGCTCCAGGAGGGGAGATAGAAGTGTGGGGTTCTCCCCAAGACTGATGCCTTCCCTGAGACACCCACAATTAAGCAGCCCCAGAGTCATGTGAGACAAGATCTCTGGTGGCTGTAGGGGAAGGGGTCAAAGGGATGGAGCATGGGACTTGTTCCTGAGGGACAGGGAACAGGTGTGGTCAGAACCTCCTAGGATTCTGCATCCAGGATCCAGTCTCTGAAGAGGTTGTGGATCATTGATTGATTAATTCAATCCCTCCCTCCTCCATCAGAGAACTACTGAGAGTGTGGCACGTTGGGCTGGTGCAGGGTGTGAGTGGGGAGAGAGAGAGCCAAGTCCTGGTCTGTGTCCTTGGTGGGTGTGACACGGACACACCAGGGAGAACATGGCTTAGAGTCCAGTTGCAGTGGGGAGGCTGAGTCCTGGGCATTGATGGCCCTGACTCTGCTTGCTGAGGCAGGAGATTTAGCTCTGGAGTAAAACCCTTTGCTTCTCCATTTGATCTTGTTTCAGACCAGGCTCTGCCTCTGTAGTCAAGCTATGGACGACTAAGAAGAAAGGAGCTGAACCAGTGGCTGGTGTTGGGCCCATAGACATCTAACAAAGCTCCGGAGGTGGAGGAGAGAATGTGGCAGTGGCTGCAGGTAGACCGGGAATGACTAATTTAGCATTTATGGGCAGTGTGACCCTCGTTAGCAACTGCATCCTCATGTGCATCAGTTTCCTAACATGATAGAATGAACAGCAAATGGCTTGTGGCTTGACCTATTGTGAAAGAATTTTAAAATTATGATTTGCCTCCTTCTGAGAGCTCCCTGGGTCTCATCCCTGGTGGGCGAGTGGCTTCCAGGAGCACCCTCTGTCTTCTTCCTCCCCTGGGGACACTGACTCTCTGTGGAGTCTCCTAAGGTTGGTGCCCTAGGGAGTTTGTTCACCTGTCTTCTCCTAGCTGAGTTGCAGGTGAAGGACTCAACTCTGCCTTCGCCCAGATGAGGCTGTGGGGTCAGGCTCTGGCTATTGACCAGCTCCAGGAGCCATGGCCTTTGAACAGCTGGTGAATCCATGTTCCCAGTCAGTCCTGCCACAGGTTCCCCAGGTCTGGGGACTCAGGAGCCCCAGGTCTGAGCCTCTCAGGCCAGGCCCTGATTGAATCCTAAAGTGTCCTTCTTAGGGTCATGTCCATGGGAGGGCACGGAGGGGCTGGTCTGAGACTGATCTCCCCATGCTGACTTCTCTGATCAGGTGGATTCTTCTTTTGCATCCAACATCTATCTATAGGGTATAGATACATGAAAACAATTCTGATCATTAGAAATTTGTTTCCCCTATGTACGTCCTACACCAGGTGCCTAAATGCCAACATGGGATGAAATGCAAAAGGCACCGTCCAGGCCTGACGGCGCCTGCGTGTGAAATGGCACCAACACCACCCCTCCCAAGACCCAGAAGTCAGAGAAGAATCACTGGGACACGTGCAACTGTCCAGTTACTTGGTCAGTGTCAAAATTTGCATTTATGGTTTGCAGGGTGTAGTATCCCGTGCCCTTCTGGGTGATGTTCTGGAACAGCAGGGACCCATTCGGGGTACATTGTTCCTCTAGCACTGTGTGCAGGCCCTGGGATGTTTACTTGAGTGTCTAACATATATGCTATGAAGAGGCAGCAGTGACTCCATTTTGTGATGGGCTCTATTCGGGCTCTATTGTGAGCCTCAGGCCCAGTTCTGGGAAAAACCACAAGCAGAACCACCCAGGGAGGAGACAGCTAGCCTAGGCAGAGGGTCCCTATCAGGAACCAGGACACAGTCCTTGGAAAGCCCTTAACTGCAAGAGGCTTCAACCTATCAGGATCCTTGGGCCCCAAACAGCCAACCAGTAGCCCAGTAGCTCCTTCCCCCGCGATCTCCTCTAGTATTTTATTACAACCCAAGATGCCTTGCAAATGAATAATATAAAAGCCAAGACTTCCCTTGTAATGAGACTGCAAACTGAGCAGCTTGACTGTCAAATCCTGCGGCCCGAGCATATGCTTGAATAAAGACACTCTTTTGCTTTTACATGTATGTACGGTGGTCTCTCAGTGGTGTCTTAGGTCCCAGCAGCTACAACGAGCAGGCTCCCATCTGTCTTCTTTCCTTTGTACCAGTAATAAGCTTGAGTATTCTCTGAAATATTGCAGATGAGTAGAAGGACATCTGTCCCCTCTGCAGCACTGGGCGGCACGGATTTAACAGTGAGCTGGGCAGTGGAGGGCGGGTTCCAGGAGGTGAGAAGTGAGACTAGGAGGGAGGAGAGAGAATTGATCCTTATTAGGAACTTCGTATTGGGATGGAAAATGGGGCCCTGGGTCCTGAGCAGGTGTCTTTACCCTCAACCTTTGGGGGTGAGTGTGAGTGTGTGAGAGTGTGAGTGTGTCCTCTGGGTCAAGGTCAGCAGCATGACCCCATCACTTCAGTGCCTCTGGACTGGTCAGGTCCCTGTTTGGAATCTTCTTCCCAGGTGTCTGCACGGCTCACCCCCTACTGCCCTCAGACCCCTGCTCACATTCAGAGACGTCCTTGCCCCTTCCCTGGCCACCTCTTCTAGAGACCCTGGGTCTTCCCCTGTGACCTTTCTCTGCCTGCTCCCTCCCTGACTCTTGTCCACACCCGACCTCACATTAGAGATCTCTCTGCTCATCTGTCCTCCTCCCACTAGAACGTGAGCTCCATGAGGACAGGGACTTGTCTGTCCTGTGTTGTCCCCAGAGCCTGGGACAGGCTGCAGACACCTGTGGGTGCCTTAGTGAGTGTTCCTAGGGACCTGCATTATGCTGGTGGGTAAGGATGATGTTTAGTGCCCCTGGTTATGCTTTCCTTTGTAGTGTCACTCTGATTTGGTTATCATTTTTTTCCCTTCTTTTTTGGAGACAATGTCCCACTCTGTTGCCCCAACTAGAGTGCAGAGGTGTCATTGTAACTCATAGCAACTGTAAACTCCTATGCTCAAGTGATCCTCCTGCATCAGCCTCTGGAGTAGCTGGGGCTGACTATAGGCATAAGCCATCATGACCAGCTAATTTCTAAATTATTTTGCAGTTTTCTTTTTTTTTTTTGCAATATTCAGGTTTGAACCCACTACTTCTGGTATCCTGGGCCCGCACCCTACTCCTTTGAGGCACAGGTGCTGCCCTAAGTTTTAAATTTGTTATGGAAGGTCTCTCCCTTGCTTAGGGAATCCTACTACTTTGTTCTCCCAGAGTGCTAGGATTACAGTGTGAGTATTTATTCTTATCATTTCTAAATATGTAGTGAGCAGTGATATTTAACATGGAGAACAGAATACCCAAGATCTTTGCCCCTGAAACGGAAGACAGAGAATCACTTGAGGGCAGGAATTAAACCATCCTGGATAATAAAATGGAATACCATGTCTTGTTTAGAAAGGTCATAGCAATATCCCCTGTGGTCACTGAGACATTCACCTGTTTCTCCCATTACAGAGTGTTGACATTGAGCCTCCCAGGACAGGAACAGTGCCTCCCTCCTATTCTTCATCAAGACTGGGCCTGCCTGGGTTTTTCTGGGACAGGAAGTCATCACCAGCCTGAGTATCCAGGGGTGAGGATCTGTGTCCTTGGCTGGACCTGAGAAGGACTGAGTGGCCTCTGGCTGTTTTGAGTTGGGCTGGCAGCCTGGGCCACCGAGGAACAGAGCTTCATGGAGCACATGCACAGTGACGAGGTCACTGTGATGGGCACACACTGGGTTCTCGGTTCCACATTCACAGGGTCCAGGGT
The DNA here is from genome assembly GCA_963575145.1 of Galago senegalensis. Lineage (NCBI taxonomy): Eukaryota > Metazoa > Chordata > Mammalia > Primates > Galagidae > Galago > Galago senegalensis. Next base: position 14,982 of record CAUYTI010124103.1, read on the forward strand.
CCCCGTGACACTGAGTGAAGTGAGTCCTGTTGCCTTCACTCAGCCTCAGGCTGGGACTGACTAGCAGGCTCTGACTGCTTATCTAGCACAGGTAGGTCGTGTCCTGAGTCTCTGGTTCCCAGGTTACCGAGTCCCGAGGTTGGAGTTGTTGCTTGTGACAGAGGGTCTGTGTAACTCTGCTGTGCAGATAATGGAGAGAAGGTTGCCCTCTGTGGTGTCTTTGATTCCTATCTGTCACCTGTAGCCAAGCTGAGTCCCTAAAGACCAAGGAAGGTGTGTGTGTCACAAGACAGACATATGA
>CAUYTI010124105.1:0-14494 GCA_963575145.1 Galago senegalensis
GTGTGGGGTTTTCACATGCATTCTGAAATACTTCCATCAAACTGGTCAACACAGCCTTCATGTCATTTTCTCAGTTATTGCTTTAAAACGTTCACATTCTACTCTTAGAAAGATTCACCTGTACCCCTATAAGACAAACAAGAGACTCAATAGAGGTCATTATTAGAGGTTGTTGTTTGGGTTAGAAGCCCAAAACTCCTGAAGTCTGTTCTCAGGCTCAAATTTATATAAACATCTCTAGATACGATGGGAGCTTATGCAGAGTAACATTTGATGGTGGTCTGAGACTATTTCCGTAGCCATGCTTATAAATACTACAGACAAAAGGGATGGATTCAGCACTAATTAGGTCTATTTAGATACAAATTGATTAGTGGAGGGTACCAGAAAGTTCACAGAAGGGAAGTTTGGAGAACACAGTTTGGAAGAGGTTAGGTACCAGGCAGATTTTAGGAAATTTAGATAGAAATAATTATTTAATAATTATCAGGGCATTGCAGCTGAAATAATTTTGAGTTGTGCTTCTCCCTGAACTTCTGTTATTTTGTAAGTTCCAGACTCACAGGAGACTGATCAATTTAGCTTGGTATGCACATCCACAGTTGTCTAACAGGCTGAGCTCCGTTATTGGCCCATTATGACAGGTTAGGATGGGAATGTTTGCATATGGCAACTTGTTGCAAAGAAATCACGGCCTTGAGATCAAAGTGAGAAAAGATCTACATGTGGGTGTAATCTAAAATTTTATCCCTATAAGCATTCCATCAGATTTGAAACTATAGGAAATGTAGATACTTAAAATAAGGGGTTAAATACTGGAGTTGATGGCTTTATTAATGGCAAATTAAGGAATGACAAAATTATTAATATGATTATGTCCTCTAAAATTTGAGCATCTCCCTTGAACCCGGAAATGTCTCTAGAGACTATGTAGCCAAGGAATTGGGAAGTTTCCCAAGGAGAGGGGGATCTTTGAGATGCTCAGATAGCAGGAATGTGTTTCCAAGTGTGTTCTACTTTTGAAGGTCTCACTCTGAAGGCCTCTGTTCTGACTCACCGTGGTGGGTATGTTTGACAGTACACACGTTGAGAGCACTGTGGCAGCTTTTTGTGCATAGGTCTCCCGGTGACAGGATAAATGTCCCAGAGGCCAGAGCACAATAATTTATCTCCAGATAGTCTGATGGAATTAGAGCTCCAGAAATGCAGATCTGAGCCCAGAGCCAGCTACCGAGACTTTTTTGAAGTATAACTTTAGTTGGCTAAATTTTTGGTGGAGAATATGGCATAAGAAAAAAGGGTTATGGTTGTATAACAATGATTATCTTTGGTTTCAAAACATTTACATACAAAATGATATTCAAGGGCATGTAATCACTATGAAATTATAGAGTGTACTTTCCAATCAAGCTGTATATAATCATCAAAAGAAAGGAAGGAGTAAGTTGGTTCAGTTTAGAGCTGTGAGCCATGCTTATAGTGAACTCCAAATTTACAGTCAAATCACTAAACTTTTGTGTGCCTCAGTTTCTTCAGCTGCAAAAAAGAGTATTTCACTAGTCTCTCTCTCTCATGTTTTTTAAGAACAGGTTGTTATAAAAAGTCATGCAAGTATTTAGGGGCTGCTTGTAGTCTACAGATTAAGGTATGTTGTTTTCTTTGATACAAGGTAATTTTTTAATTATACTACCTTATAACTGGATTCTTATAATTTATATGGTATCTAACATAGGGTCTTGTTAAGATATTTTAATAAAATAAAAAGAACAATAATAAGTATTTATGAGTTTTATTGTTCTGTGTCAGATGCTGGGATGAGAATTTTATGTCCATTATTTTATTTACTTCTAAAAGCAGCTGCAGTCTGCTGAGGATTTAGTATGACCTCCAATTTTAGAGATGGGGAAACCAGGGCTTGGAGAATTTGGAAAATATGGTTGTCTAGTTTGTAAGTAGCAGATGCATCTCTCTTTTGACCCTACCATGTATTCCCTGGGCCACTGGTATGGCCAAGAATTGTATACCTCAAAGTTCCTCTCAGTACCTCAGAATGTAACCATATTTGGAAGTAAGTATGTATGTCTTTAAAGAGATAATTAAGTTCATAAAGAAATAATTAAGTTCACATGAAGTCATCAGGGTGGGTCTTAATGCAAGGTGACTGGTGTCCTTATAAAAAGAGACAATTTGGACAGGGATGGGTACAGAGAGAGGACCACGTGAAGACACAGGGGAAGGTAACCATCTACCTGCCGAGGAGAGCAGCCTCAGAAGAAACTGACTTTGATCACAGACTTCTGGCCAACAAAACTGTGACCAGTTAGCCAAATTAATTACTGTTTATAACAATCTGACCTGTTAGGATGGACATCAGAGTAGACCCATACAGCCACCATCATAGCTTGTCAATTTGTCACAAAGGAAAGATGTCCAGATTGCTAATCTATAGCTGGCCTGAGAAAGTCAGTAGGTTAAAGACATATAATCTCAGTTCTCATATCAGCTGTTTTCAAAGTCATCTAACTATAGAAATTTTGTGTCTTACTTGTGGTTTTTTTTTTTCAGTGTGTGTGTGTGTGCAAGTGTGAAATAAAGTTCATTGAGAAAGAGAAAGCTAGGCTTATAGACCAAGAACAACATACAGGTTTACAGAGCAAGATATGTTCGACATAGGCAATGAGTGGGCCCCCTTGTCACAACAAACAATGCAAATGTTCACTCTCCATGTCTCCAGGGAGAAACATATCTCCCTGCCCCACTGGTGTTTCTTTGGTCACATAACCTGCTTTAGCCCATGAGGTGTTGAGAAATGGGAGGCAATTGTTTGCACACTAGTCTTGCCTTTCTTGCCCTTGAACTTTGGGCCTCAGAACAAACACATGTAGAGCTAAATGTGTTTGCTTGAAGCAGGAGTCTAGCCTGGCTCAGTCAAGTTGCACCTGACTCACAGACCTATAAGTTAATTTTTGTCTAAACTATGGATATTTGAGGTGGATTTTCGTGTGTGTGCAGTATTATTGTGACAACAGCTGGTGCCTATGTTATTATTTTATTCTATGCTGTCTATTAACACATTACATCTGAGTCAGATTGTGTGACACAAGTCTTTATGGTCAATTTGGGAAAAATTTTGACGCTAAGCATCATTCAAATACTTCTCATCTCCTAGAGCTCACGTTCAGGGATGAATTCCACTAAGTTTAAAGGCTGACTGGTCATCTGGAGTATTTTTCTAAAGAGAAGCTTGGATAGAAGAGCAACTTCTAAAGAGCAAGGCAGCAAATGTCCTATTGTTACGGTCAAGCTACGTAAATGGGATAGAACTTGCCAGAGCAAAAAGGCCTTGAAGAGGGAGGAAAACAGACAGTGGAGAGACCAGAAAGAGCAAACAAGCAAGGTACAAACATCTTTTGATGAGGATCAACTTTGGTCTTGTTGCAGCATGGTCCCAAACTGAGAATAACCAAGTCGTCATCAACAGAAAAATAGATGAATAAATTGGGGTACATTTACATGATGGGATCCTTTACAGCGCTTGTTCTGGATTGAATTGTGTCCCCCATCCAAATTCTCATGTTGAAGTCCTGATCCTAGCCCCATAAAAACTTTAGAGGTTGCTCTTCTACCCAAGCTTCTCTTTAGAAAAATACTACAGATAACCAGTTACCTTCTTTGGAAACAGAGTCACTGCAGAAGTAATCAGTTAAGTCATAATGGAGTGAGGTATGACCTTAATTCGATATGATTGGTGTCTTTATTTTAAAAATGTCATCTGAAAAGAGAGGAATGCACACAGGAAGAATGCGAGAACCTGAAGGCAGAGAACAGAGGGAGGCACCTGGAAAGGAAGAAATGCCCCAAATTGCCAGCAAATCAGGAGAGAGGCCTGAACAGCCCTGAGAAAACGCCCACCTTGCTGCCCTTTATTTCAAGCCTTTCTTTGTCCACCCAACTTTCAGTGCTTTGTGGAAGCTGCCCCGGGACACCAATACAGCAATGGAATGAACTGCTGTCTATTGCTGGCAATGACATGGGCGATTCTAAGTAATGCTATAATCTTATTTGTATACATTTCATACGCAATGAAAATTAATTTATGGGGGTTTCCTTTAGGATAAAGGGATTACTACCTAGGCTATGAGAAGACATTGGGAATACTGTCATATTCTGTTTCTTATCTGTGTGGTGGTTACATATGTGTGTTTATTTGCTTTGAAATGGTCTGTTGAGCTGTTTCCTTATGATTTGTGTATTTGTTTTTATTCATGCTTTCCATCAATACAGATGTTTATTTTAAAAATATTGGCAGGGAGATGTAGCGGGAGGAAGAGATTGAAGCTTAGAGGGTTTCAGAGCAATCCTTGAGATGTAAGCACCTGAGGGTCGACTCTGAGCACAGTGGGGGTTTGGCTTAGACAGGAGGGGAGATGCTGCACCAGACCCAAGACCGTAGGAAAGAGTTTGGGAAAGTCGTTCAGTTTCCACTTTATCACAGTTCTCTTTTTCCTTTATCTCAAGTAAAAATTGAATTTAGTATTTAAAAATATTGCTTTTGGCAAGCCTCTTTGCATTTTCTACAATTCCTTTGAAACGCCATCCATTTCTCCGGCAAAGCCAGGGAACTCTTGGGTCCACATGACATGACTCCTGTTGCTATGGTAATCGAATGTTTACTAGAGAAAATATTACCAGTTAATAATAGCCTGGATGGAAATAATAGCTACCACTAGCCCTTCGGAGTTACACACCATCAATTTCCAATTTGCTGAAATAGGTGCAATTTGCTTTTTAAGTTTGAAAGTATTACTTTTTCCAGGCCTCCAGGATCCTTCCCCCACACCACGCACCACAGGCCTACACCCACATGCCCATGTGCTTCTAAAGAATGTTCAGCTTGTCCAAAATGATGATAGAGAGAAGCTGTTATGTTGGAACCTTGTCATAGTTTCAACAGTAGGAATAATGAATAAATTAGAAGGTTACTATTTATTGGCTTTGCTTGATAGTGCAATCTCAAAGGGAATAATCACAGGAAGGAGCATAATTCATACTATTATTTATATGCAGCCTTTTCCAAGATCTCATTTCCAAAGAGCAAAGCAACAAGCAGATGTGTTGAATTATTCTGTCAAAAATCCTGCCTATGCATAACAAAGATGCCTTTCAAGGTATTCAGCTCACTCTCTGTGAGTCTGGACTACGTATGCATTTGTTCATTTGGTGACTGGTTGCTTCTTTCCATTATTCATCCAGTCAGCGTATATTTATTAAGACAGTCACTAATCTAGTTGCTGAGGATGCAGACCCTGCCCTCAGACAAGCTTGCACTGTGTTGATGAAGTAGCCTCTCCTAGCATCACCCTTCCCGTTAAATGCCAATGATGAGGGCAGCTTGGGAAGACACAGCTCATGCCTTGGATTCCACGTCCTCCCACCATCAGCCACCTTTCACCCACATGTTGGAGGCTGTGTGCAAGTGTGGGGGTGTGTAGACTGATGCCAAGGCATGTGGAAGGGAAAATCCCTCCTCCAAAGCCAAGGAAACAAACGGTCCTCCTGAGAATCCTGGCTTTTGCTTCCAGAGAAAACCTGGGGAAACACTCAGCTGCCATGACAACAAGTGTTATCACATTTTCTCCCGATCTGGGAGGGTAGGAAAATCAGGGAGTGAACCAGTTTGAGTCTGTGTGAACATGGGATAGGAGGCATAGGAGGCTATGTTTGCAGATTGGGTCTTTTCTTCTAAGTCAGAGGTTCTCAACATTTATTATACAAAAGAATTCCTGGGTGAGGAGGAAAAGGGGTAAGGAATGAACAATTGCAAATTTCTATACCCTGCCTCTAGATATCGTAATTTAGTATTTTGAAAGGTAGAGCTCAGGAAGCTGTATTTTAATGAGCCATCCAAACCTGTTTTGATGATGGCGGTCCCCAGGCCACTCACTTGCTAAAGAGATTAGTTGCCATTTTGGATAAACTAATGTAAAAGTGGACATTGGAATGGGAGAAACAGGGGCACAAGAGAGGTCAGTTAGAAGAACAATGTTCCATGCAATGGTTAATAAGCCTGAGTATCAGCAGTTGATTTGGAGAGGGAGAATGAACTCTGGAGAGATTTAGGACTTAGAATCAATGAAACTGAGGAAGATCAGGTGTAAGAGCTAGGAGAGTCACAAGGGAGACGACCCAAATCGTCCAGGGACAGGAGCACTGGATCAAGGAACTCATCTTTGTACCGATTTTGCTGGGCCTGGGTGGACAGTCCTCCAGCCCAACCCCTATCCGTGGTCACCAGATTCTTAAATAGGGAGGGTAATAGCGAATGAAGCAGAAACATTGTGCCATCCGAGTCCGTCGGAGGAGACTGTGAAGATGAGTCCAGCCCGTTGGCCTCATTAAAGACTGTAGTGCAAGTGGAGAAGGAAGCATTTTAAAACTTATTTTTGTTTGTGTTTCCCTTTCTGCACATGGTGACAGGTTATGCCAAGCATCAATATTTGGATTTGCTTGAAAGGGTCAAAAGGACATGGTGAAGGTGAGAGGTGGGTGAAAATCTGGGCCATTAACCTGTAGCTGGAGAGAGGCCGCCTAAGTGGGCATGCTGATTTGACATTGCTCACTCCAGAGAAGTGTAGCTTAAAAATATCTTAGATGAGAATTTTTCTGCTCTTTACTATTTCCTGGTGGGTCCTTCCCCTTATGGTTAAAGTCAAGCCAACAACAGAAATTTTGCAGTGGTGGGTACAGAGTCAAGGTAAAGGTGGAAACAGCAAATAGTTGAGTAGATCATCAGAACACATGCCCATGGTGCCTGTAGCAGAGTTGGGATGCAAGGTCTTCTGATGGGGGTTGAAGTGCAGTGAAATAGTCATAAACGCCTGCTGTATGTCAATGTGTGTGAATGGGCATGTGGGGGTGTGTGTATATATGTATCTCATATATTATCCCAAATGTTGGCAAAATCACTTTGTTTCAAATAAACCCTTGTTCTTAAAAATATATATTCATTTCAATATCATCTAAGCAGTGCTTGAGGGCCTTAAAAGGAAATGAATTAAGTTTTGTAACTGAAATTGAGCCAAAAATTTCTGAATAAAATTAATATGCTACAAAGTAAAAGAAAAAAGAAAGAAAAAGAAATAGAAGAGTCATAGGCTGGAAGTCTTTGGGCCTGGGAGGATAGTCCTCCAGCCCAGCCCCTATCTGTGGTCACCAGATTCTTTGGATGAGAAGCCCTGTGCCACTATGGTAGCTCCTTCTCCCACCAGAGCCTCCCCTCTTATCCCTCAACTGGAGAGAGGACGTGAAGGCAGTTGATGGGCAAGCCGCCCCTCCACCAGGGCTGCCAGTGGTATCTGGTCTCACTTGGGCTGGTGAGCAAACAGATGACATTGTGGGGCAGAGAGTGCATGGCATTCATTTAAGAATAAGCATCATTCTTACTGATTGCTTTATAAGCTGCTTCTAGACAAGTATTTTATGTTGTACCTAAAGTTATGGGAACATACTGGGAAGAGTACCGTTTGTTCTAAATAGGTGTAAAGGTGAGTGGTTAGCCTCAAGACACATGGCCTGGCTCTTTCATATTTATAATGAACACATTCCTTATCTTGGTACTTTGTTCTTTAGAACAGGGATCGGCAATCCATGACCTGTAGGCCAGATCTAGCCATGCCATTTTATTTACATGATGACTTTGGCTGCTTTCTCCCGACAACAGTAGAGTCTTGTCATTGACAGAGACTAGTCTGCAAGTCCAAAATGATTTACTGCCTGGCTTTTTACAGAAAAAGTTTACCAACACCTACTCTAGCAGAATCCTCCAAAAAGCTGGAATCATCAAGAGGTATTTCCCTAGTGATTGACATCAATGAGGAAAATGATAAGTCTTGGTAACTGAGGTGACTAATGTTTTATAAATTCTCTTTGTATTACCCTAAAGATCTCCATGACAGGGGCTTGAGGTAGGCACTCTGAATCCCATGTCTCAGGTGAATAAATGGAAGAGGAGAGGGGAAGAAATTTGCGTGGCTTCCCCTTTGGGCCAGCACCCCAATGTTCTGGGTCTAGACTCCTGCCATTCACACTATTGTGGCTCCTCCCTGGAATTGAGGGTGGACCTCTCTTTAAGGACAGGCTCATCTTGTGAGATTTCCAAACTGCCAAGGGGCTTTTTGAAGCCCCAGAACTGCAGTCATACTCTTGTCTTTAGAAGCTCATTCCTGTGGGCCGACCACTTCTTCTTTTAAGATGTGCAAAGTCTCTGGGAGGGTGAGCATGCTAAGTCTGGCTCTAAGTCACTGGAGTTTTTAGATGAAGTCTCTGAAAGGAATGCATTTCCCTAAAAAGGAGATATACTCCCCTGGGGGAAAGGAGATGTGAAAGGATAAAGAGGTAGGTGCAGAAGGCAATATTTCTGCATTTGGCCAGGACACAGGGGACAAATCTGGAGTGGGCATCAGACAGTGAGAAGAGATGAAAAGGGCAAGTGTCTAGAAGGTGCCAAGGTGACCCATCTCCTACTCACAATCCTCTTCTTCTAATTGCTGCTACAGTGTGAGAAGAATGATGCTTCCTGGGTTTTATATGTTTTAGAGATTCTCACGTTCCTATCGTCTTGTCTTTGCTGCCCTGTGACCAGTCTCATGGTTCATCTCATAGTTGCCTAGATACTTGCAGCCTGGGTGCTGACAAGCTTTCCAACTATGAGAAATTTGGTTTTGTGAGAACTCTAGACTCGTGCCTCCAGAGTGTCACTAGAGCAAATTTGTGGACTCTAAATATTCTCCAGCAGATTGTAAATTTTGGACATGGCACTAGCAGAGAGAAGATGGGACAACAGCAAATGTCAGGACCACATGGTTTTCAGTTAGAACGTAGTCAATGTGATATTTTGTATGATACATCATGTTCTCTGCTCGAAGATGTTTGTTCTTGAGAGAGAAAAGAAACTTCACATGTTTCCTTTGTGCCAAGCAATGAGTAATCAAGGGGGACCCTGAGATGAAAAATCAGCTTTACATGTGAGGGTTGTTAGAAAGCCACGGGAATTGTGATCCCTTATGTTGGTGATGCCACAACAATGAAGTGAAAACAACGTGGTTTTTCTGGGCTCACTTTTCAGTGGGTGACAGAAAATGGTGTTTAAATACGATATATGTGATATAAAATTTTTATTTCTTTTTTTTTTAAAAGAGAACTTTCTGTAAGTAATGAAGTTGAAATACTTGCCCCCAAGATATAAAATGGACTTGGTGAACTTATTTATTTTGGAACCTTTCTAATTAAATATAGATAAAAATGAAGCTTTTATAAGTGAAACCAAATAACCATCAGATTTCTATCACAGTGTCACCTATGGTGTTTGGAAAACTTCATTAGCATTTAGAACTCTTCTTTCAAAGGGTGGAGAGGGAGCTGGACTTGGGCTAGCGTCTTGGAGTTTCATCTCTGTTCTTATTCAGACCCGATGCATTAGGTAGATCACTGCATATTTCTTTTTTGATTTTTTTTTTACCTGCACAAAGAACAGGTTGAATTAAATAACTTCTAAGATTTGTATTTATCTCTCCGAATAGAATTCTTTGTTTCATTTTGGCCATGGACTCTGGTCAACCTTCCTTTTCTTTCCTTTTGACTCCCTGAGATGCCACTTTCTTTTGATCTGATGCCTTAAAACTAAATTATTTTCTTTCCGATTCTTTATTTTTCATTCCTATTCTTTTCAGTTGTTTTACCCTCCGTGTTAGACTCTTAGCTTTATGGAATATGAAGATAACACATAGAGTGTCACTTCTTATCCAAAACATCCTTGATAGATTGTCATCTGATTCTTCTTGTCCACCTCTGGGACAGAGAGACTGTTACTTTTAAAGCTGAGTGCGTTTATACTGGCATAATTTTAATTGTGTTAAATATGAGTAAAATCTTGTATGAATCTCTGACACATTAGATTTAGTTAAGGGTGCAGCTATTCTATTATTTTTAAGCCCATTTATTTGAATAATGTAATAGGCGTATTGCTTCTACAAGAGCATATCACACAACCATTCCAACCAAAGCTTATGAATCATTATGATTTCACCAAGTTTGGAGAGAAGGAATGACTGACTGGTGGTATGAAGCAATGCCAGAAAAATCACAAAGCACATAGCTCTGTTTTTAACATTTGTGAAAATGTTACGTGTACAATTTTTCTCTAGAGGAAGAGAGGAAGGGAGACAGAGAGAGAATGGGTTTAGCAATAATGGTGCCACCACATAACACAGTGGTGGGGAAGGTGATGTCTCGGCTCTCTCAAGAGTCCTTTTAGAGTGAGATGTCGCCTTGTAACACTATGACATATGCAGCAAGTACATCATATGACTTCATCTGATGTAATTTTCCCTGCTTTCTTCCAATTGTCTGGAGAGCATGGAATGAGATGGTGTCAAGTCATAAGCTCACAGTTATGTAGGAACGTTTAGCCAAAAGAAGGTTGGCAGCTTGGAAGGGTATTTTATAACACGGACAGGGTTCAACTCATGCCTTTCTGAGAAAATTTCTTCAATGCTGTGAATGAGTCTGGGTTTTCCTGGGCAATGAAAGCTCAACAGTGGAGTGTGTATGTGAGCGGTTGTCAAACTCTTGATAATAAAGCCTTAGATAAAACAAAACAAAGCCCCCAGCATTGTGAGATTGCCTTTAGTCCCAAGAGTTGTTGATGATGGAATTAAGTCATGTGTAGAAACCTAATGAGTCTGACTGGATGAAGTTGGCATGGGACTGGCTGATTCTTGGGAGCGTGTCAGACACAGTGTGTCTGCTGACAGTGTGTCCGCTGGTTCATACTATGTGAATGAAGCTGTCTCAGATAATACCATAAGTGGGTCTGGTACTTATTGTTAATACTCAGAGCCCAAGGTCTAAAGACATCTATTTCCTTTTATCTGAAACATGTATTCCTTAAAATATCGATCAATAAGAGGAAACATTTAATGAAGTTAAAATGCAGAGGAATTGGAAGTCACAGAAGGCTGTAGTTTTGAATAGGCCTTGTGAAGTAACAAGCCAGGTAGGAAGAAAGAGGACGAGGGTGCCTGTGACCTTAACTGATGATTTATTTCAGATTTAGCTGACATGCCAGCTTGATACGATTCTTCCTACTCTACATTTCTACCACCCACAGATGTTTGTTCCTGTGTTAAAAAGAAACGGGAAGCGTCTTGGCTCACTGTGTGTGGGGGAGTGGTGGAAGAGAGCGTTTCAAGAGGGGTTCCTTCCTGCCTTTCAGTTTTCTGCAGACCATGTTATAGCTATTAAGTGTTCATATGCCACTCTCAGTACTCTCAAATGGGTTATTCAGAATGCTCATCTTTATAATGAGAAAGGTTTTGGGGGGGCCACTTCATCTTGTTGTTCCAAAATAGAAGAATTCCGAATAAATTCATATGCAATGATTGCAGAAAACTATTTTCAGTAATCACTCTCATCTATAAAACAGATACTTTTTTCTGTCACAAATTTTCGATTGGAATGTGTTTGAAAACTTTTTCATCTCCAGTGAATATTTTAATTGCTACCATGTTGAAAAGTGAGGGATTAAAAATGGATTGATGATTTGATTTTGTCAGAGTTTAATACAGCCTGGCACATGACTTTTTGGATGGTTCTATTGTTTGAGAGATTTAAAATTCAGAATTTGGATTCATGCCTAACGAATGCAATCAGCGAAACCTGGTTTCTTGTGCCATCAATGAATCCCCAACAATAAATTTAAAAAAAAAATTCAGAATTTGGAGAAAAACTGGAAATTCAGATTATTTCCAGACAAATATTCAGATTTGCTTGTGTTACCATAATGCATTGATTGTTGGCATGTGATGTCTATAAATGGGAAAAGAAAAAGATAGTTTATGTCCCTGAATTTGAACCTGTATGGACCGTTCACTGTGCCAGTTAGCATTTTGTCACTCAGGTCGGACATAGGCTTGGTTAGAAGAAGGCAGCTCTTACGGGGCCACTTCAGTCCTTCGTCAATGTGTTTTCGGTCTCTGGGGCTTTAGTTCTGTTTTTCTTTTTCAGAGCTCTCTTTAACTGAAGGCTCAGATTAAGAAGTTTCTTCTCCATACTTTTTGTCATCTGGAGTGGACTCCTTGCATTTTCATCCTTTATTCCAAATCTCAGCTGAGAAAATTATTTCTCTTGCATTTCATGTCCTTCTCTTTTCTGTGTGTGTGTTTTCCGCAAGAGCCCCAACTCAGCAAAGGATTAGGTCCAACTTGAGCCAGGCTGGGCATTTTTAAGGGAAATATTCTGTTTTTGAGCCTTTGACCTCAGGTTTCTGCAGGAAAAAGCTAGTCACAGTTTAAGGCTTCCCCTTTGGAAGCACTCCTAACTTAACACTTTTGGGAAATGGGCGGCACCTGTGGCTCAGTGGGTAGGGCATCGGCCCCATATACCAGGGTGGCTGGTTCGAACCCGGCTCCGGCCAAACTGCAACAAAAAATAGGTGGGCATTGTGGTGGGTGCCTGTAGTCCCAGCTACTCTGGAGGCTGAGACAAGAGAATCACCTAAGCCCAGGAGTTGGAGGTTGCTGTGAGCTGTGACGTACTCTACTGAAGGAAAAAACTTTTGGGAAAATCAATAATTAACAGGACAAATTTACTTGATAGGAATTGATGACTAGGCTTCATAACTGGCATGTCATGGCCAAGATTTCTGCTCTATCCCTAGACCTCCCCTGAGTCCCCTGGTTATTCTATACTAGAGAAGGGATGATGCGGGGAGAATCCCTCACTTCCCCTGGGCCGGCCCCCACACTTCGGCTTCTGCCCTCTGTCACACACTAGCCTCTGAGAGTGCCTCTGGTTTGGAGCCCACTTTTCCATTTTCTTGCCTCAGTTGTCGTGACTGTCCTCCTAGCGCCTCACTCTTGACCTTTCTGGCTCCCTGAGGATTTCTTCAGCGTGTTCCCATCTTAGCTGGCGAAGACCTCACTTTCTGCCGAGAATCACACATCTCCTTCTGTGCACCTCATGGACTGTCTAGCACCCTCACCATGGGCTGCCATTTCAAATACTTTCATATTCCCTCCGGAAGCATTTCCATCTCTTTTTTATCTGAGCCACAAATCAAGGTTCACTGTGCATTTCATTTGTAATTCCTCTTCTCAGGCTTGAACATTGTGGGCATCACTTGGAGAAGTTGGTGACAAGCAGGTCTGAGTTAGTAGGTCTGGCCTGTGCCCTACTTTGTTGTCGTGGGGTGTGGATACCCCTGGTGCCAGCACAGGACTGTGAACGGCAGTGAGGCTTTGCAGTCTTCATGTCCTTTCCTTGGGGCTGGACTAGTCTCCCAGGGCTGTCATTCCACAGTACCAACACCTGGGTGTCTTAGAACAGAAATTTATTGTCATAGGTCTGAAGGGTAGAAGTTCAACGTCGAGGTGTGTAAGGGGCCATGCTCCCTCTGAATTCTCTCCTGCCTCTCTGTAGGTCCTGGTGGTTACCAGCTGTCTCTGGTGTCCCTTTGCTTGTAGACACGTCACTCCGATCACCTAGCTGTCTTCTCCTTGTCTTCCTGGTGTGTGTCTGTCTCTGTGTCCAAATATCCTCCTTTTGTGGGCAAAGAAGGGACCTTTTTATAACTTGATCATGTCTTTAAAAACCCTTTTTCTAAATAAGGTCACATTCTGAGGTACTTGGGGTTAGAATTTCAACACATCTTTTATGAGGGCCATCATTAAACACATAACAGAGGCTTACTTTTCTTTCTTCTTAGAAAGTATAAGACTTCTCTTTTTTCTTCTCTGGTTACATTTTCCTTAAATAGATTTCACTGTTTTAATCAACAACTAAAACATGAGAAACAAAGGTCCTTACAATGGGCTGGAAAGTAAGCAGACATCTGGACTTACCCAGAAAGAGGTAGTAAAGTAGGATTATTAAAAAAAGAAAGTCTTGTTCTTCTAGGGTATACGAGTAGAAAAGGCATTTTCTTTTGAGAAGGCCAGTTCTAAAATTCAAATCTTCACTTGTCACTGATTAGTTCTATGATTTTGGAGCAGGTCACTTGCTTCTGTTCAACTATGCTTCTTCCTAAGAGAAAATGGCTATAATGAGGCTTGTGGTTGAGAGGATCCACAAGGCTTCCAAAGTACCTGACAGGGAGTAGACATGGAGTAGACGTGATGAGTAAGTTTGCAGCGTAAGCCTGCATTCTGAATATCCCTGCAGAACTGTCCGCAGTGTCCAGATAGGTCACCTAGTTGGCCCTGCAGGGCTGCCGAGTCAGCGTGCAGGCATCAAGCCTGTGCCTCTACCTTCTCCCTGATTCAGAATGATGCCCAGAGAGAAAAAGAATTCGAGGGATCAACTCTATGGTTTATCTTAAAAGAGTACAAGTGAATATTTCTAAAAGTAGAATATAAACGTCTTAACACAATAACTAAGAAAATGACATAAAGGCTATGTTAACCAGTTTGATGAAAATATTTCAAATTGTATATGAAAA
>CAUYTI010124106.1:0-32136 GCA_963575145.1 Galago senegalensis
AATTGCCTAAGCCCAGGAGTTGGAGGTTGCTGTGAGCTGTGTGATGCCACAGCACTCTACTGAGGGTGATAAAGTGAGATTCTGTCTCTAAAATAAAAGAAAGAAAGAAAATTATGAAACCCTAAGAAAGGAAATAACAGAGGATATTAACAAATGGAAGAACATATCATGCTCTTGGCTGGGAAGAATTAACATTGTTAAATTGTCAATACTTCCCAAAGCAATCTACCAATTCAATGCCATCCCTATTAAAATATCAACATTGTACTTTCAAGACTTGGAGAAAATGATTCTGCATTTTGTATGGAACCAGAAAAAAACCCCATATAGCTAAGACAGTTCATAGTAATAAAAACAAAGCCAGGGGCATCATCATACCAGATTTTAGGCTGTACTACAAAGCCATAGTGGTCAAGACAGCATGGTACTGGCACAAAAATAAAGACATAGACATTTGGAATTGAACAGAAAACCAGGAAATAAAACTAACATCTTACAACCACCTAATCTTCAATAAACCAAACAAGAGCATACACTGGGGGAAAGACTCCCTATTCAATAAATGGTTCTGGGAGAACTGGATATCCACATGTAAAAAACTGAAACTGGACTGGCACCCCTCTACACTCACAAAAATTGATTTAAAATGGATAAAGGACTTAAATTTAAGGCATGAAAAAATAAAAATCCTCACAAAAAGCATAGGAAAAACACTGGACAAGATCAGCCTGGGGAAAGACTTCATGAAGAAGACTGCCATGGCAATTGCAACAACAACAAAAATAAACAAATGGGACTTAATTAAACCGAAAAGTTTCTGTACAGCTAAGGAGACAACAACCAAAGCAAATAGACAACGTACACAATGGGAAAGGATATTGCATATTTTGAATCAGACAAAAGCTTGACAACTAGGATTTATAGAGAACTCAAATTAATCCACAAGCAGAAAGCCAGCAATCCTATATATCAATGGGCAAGAGACATGAATAGAACCTTCTCTAAAGAAGACAGACGAATGGCTAACAAACATATGAAAAAATGCTCATCGTCCCTAATTATTAGAGGAATGCAAATCAAAACCACCCTGAGATACCATCTAACCCCCGTGAGAATGACCCACATCACAAAATCTCAAAATTGCAGATGCTGGCATGGATGTGGAGAGAAGGGAACACTTTTACACTGCTGGTGGGACTGCAAACTAATACAACTTTTTGGGAAGGAAGTATGAAGAACTCTCAAAGAACTCAAGCTAGACCTCCCATTTGATCCTGCAATCCCATTACTGGGCATCTACCCAGAAGGAAAAACATCCTTTTATCACAAGGACACTTGCACTGGACTGTTTATTGCAGCTCAATTTATAATCACCAAAATGTGGAAACAGCCTGTGGAAACAACCCAGGAATGCATTAACAAGCTGTGGTATAGGTATGTACACCATGGAACACTATTCGGCCATTAAAAAAATGGTAAATTTACAGCCTTTGTATTAACCTGGATGGAAGTGGAACACATTATTCTTAGTAAAGCATCACAACAATGGGGAAGTATGAATCCTATGTACTCAATTTTGATAAGAGGACAATTAATGACAATTAATGACACGGTGGGGGTGGGGGTGGGGGAAAGGAAGAGCAGAGAGAGGGAAGGAGGGAGGTGGGTGGGGTCTTGGTGTGTGACACACCTTTTGGGGGCACGACAGAATTGTAAGAAAGACTTTATCTAACAAATGCAATCAGTGTAACCTGGTTTCTTATACCCTCAATGAATCCTGAACAATAAAAAAAAAATTGTGATTTTCAGTAAAAATCACAGTATATAAAATAAAATGTGCTTTCTCAGAAATAAGTAATAGTTATATTGAGAAAACAATGAAAATAGCTTTAATTTAGTGTCTATCTAATGTTTCAAATACTATAATTGATATTCTCTATTGTATAAATCTTCATGAAAATCTGAAAATGTGTATTATGATCTCCCTTCCCAGATAGAAAACTAAAGTTCAAATGCTAAATGCTTTGCTCAAGGCTTTATGCTGGTCTAGAATTAGGCAGATTCTGCAAATTTTGACTCTGACGATTATACATATATATATATATGTATATATATATATATATGTATGTATATATATCATTACAGAAACTTGTTTTTCTGTATAAATGAAGATCTGAAAAAGAAAAAAAAGCTCTATTTGAGGCCAGACGTGGTAGCACACACTTGTAATTCTAGCATCTGGGAGGTGGAGGCAGAAGGACCCCTTGAGCTCAGGAATTCCAGACCAGCCTGAGCAAGAGCAAGACCCCATTTCTACTAAAAATAGAAAAAATAGCCAGGTGTTGTGGTGGGCGCCTGTAGTCTCAGCTACTCAGGAGACTGAGACAAGAGGATGGCTTGAATCCAGGAGTTTGAGGTTGCTGTGAGTTGTGATGACGCCCTGGCACTCTGCCCGCAGCAACAGAGTGAGACTATGTCTTAAAATAAATAAATAAATAAACCCTCTATTTGGAAAGCACAATGAAAAATGTGGTATATATGACACTTATTGATACTTCATGAAAAAATAAGGATATATTGGGAAAACTTCCCCATCCATCTCCTCCCTGGGCGTTCAGCTCTGCGGTCTCTGGTCTCTCTGAGAAGCCCCGATGCTGCTGACAGGAGAGGAGCCCACCTTGCCTCCCAGCTCTGTGCTGCCCAGGGTGCCGCACTCTCCACGCTCCAAAGTCATCACCACAGCTGTTAAGAAAATGACCATGTTTCAGTAAACGCTTTTTGTGACAAGTGAATGAACCAAAAGGAAAAAAAGAAAATGTCCCAACTGAGAAAAATAACACAGAGAGGACTGGATGTGATAGACCATTCGAGAAAGAAAGGGAATGAAAATGCCTCCCTTTTAAACCGCCTTCCAAGAGCAGGGGTCCTCTGTCAAAGTCAGTGAACCAGCAGCAAGTCCATGACTGGACAGGAAATTCACCCCTGAGAGGGGTTATTCTATGAGCACCACCCCTACCGACCTATCAGCAGCTTCTCAAATATTCTTTTACATGTCTCTTTTTAAATAATTGAGACAATATTGTATTCGCTGAGTCATTAAGAAACCATCACAATTTTTTATTTGTTTGTCTGCTTGTTTTTCCTAGATTCCCTTCAGTAAACGACTTTCCATTTGGGGGACATTGGGCTAATTATTTTTTTTCAGTCTTCAGTTTTCTCCCTGTCAAAGCCAAGTTACGACAGGGACATGAATGATGATGACATCACCTCATTCGTAGAGGGTGTTACACAGAGGAAATCAGGCATGTAAGTTCCTCAGTCCAGGCTTTGCACAAAGTACTCCTTCATCCATGTTTTGGAGGAAGTAGAAAAAGAGAAATATTGGTAGAATAAGCATTGTACATACGATTTTTAAATTGGTGATAAAGATTTTACATATATGCATTAAATACTATACTTTATGGAGCATCTCCTTTAAGATCAAAGTAAATACATGTATCTGGCAAGATCTGCACGGAAGTTTCTGAATTTTTATTTCTCCGTAAATTTTTACTGTGAGCTCAAAGGTCATATTTTGTAATAATCAAGCCGGACATGATTACCATCAATAGCTGCTTAAAGCTGTATTTTCTGACCTAGTTTTAGAAAAGACTGAGAAAGCTGGAAGGGCAGGAGGTGATTATGATGCCGGGCGGAACTTACTTCTTCAGTGAAGATAAACTCAGAGCAAGACCTGCCTGAGGAAAACTACAGCCGTCTGGTGTGGCTGCGAGGGAGGCTGGCACGGCTGTGCTCCACTCCTCTAACCAGAAACGGTGTCCACACTCAAACACGACTTTGCACATTCTCATGCCATCCTCGGTTTATTGTAAATTGCATTGTAGGATACAATAAAGATTATTTTTTTCTTTTAATACTAATTACTCTCTCACTATTTAGCACCAATAAACTTAACACAGTTTTCACGGTTACTGAGCCCAAATCCCTTATGTGACAATTATCATTTTATTATGAAATTGACAACTACAGGAAAAAAATCCTTTATCTCAAACATACATTATCTTGAAACAAAATCAATTCATTCAGAGATAGCTGTTCATTTTCGTACTCTAAGACATGAAGCAAAACAACTACTTTCTTGGCTCCATCTACGAAGTAGAATTTTATAAGCAGATATGTAAAGGGTTTATACTTTAACACAACTTGAGCACACTTACCATATAGCCGAAGCTTTTAGGAGAACAGCTGGTAATGGGGGTTACCCAGCTGGGTTTCAAAAGTCAAAACTGACCTGCATGTATGTTCTGGAAGCACAGCTCAAGCTCTTCCTCTTGAGACACCCTCCTGCGTAATAGGAACGTGCTCATAATGTTTTGTTTGTTTTGCTGTGTTTGGGTTTGGGGGGCCTTCACTTATGGGATTGTCAGACCCCGTTTTACGGGAAACAGGAATTCTGTAGACAGATTTCCAAGAACTGAAATCTAAATACAGAGAATCCCCAAAGTGTGTGAAAATCGTCTCACCTATAATTTGGAAGTGATGATTAAACAGTGTTGGGGCCGCAGGATTCCGAGAAAGCCTCACCGGTCTGTGTTCCTGCTCCACGAGTTTCAGATTCTCCAAGTCTTATGTAGGAATGGGCATAACTTTTTAATAAGAAAAGCTTCTAGAAAATTACTTCTATAAACCATAACCACCCTCAGAACAAATGTTTCTGCCTTTATTTTGAGAATGCATATTCCAAATATTCATTTGAAGACAGTGAGGACCATCTCCAGGTGGAACATCACTGCAGCTTCTGGAAAGTAAGGCCTGGAAGCTGGATGTGGGCAGAGGGTCGACCTGCTCCAGGCACTGAACGGGTGATTTCCGTTGCTGTCTAACACAGCCTTCCCAGTTAGGCAGCACAGCTGGTACCGTCACCCACATCTGCAGGACAAGAAATGTGAGGGCCAGAGAGGTTAGGTAATTTCCTCAAAACCACACAGCTAATACATGACCATGCTGCACCAGCTTGCTCCTCTCTGCGTTCTACGTGAACTTACAACAAAGTTCACAGTGTGAAATACATCAGTGGCAGCAGAGAAAGGGCAGATATGTTTAGAAAGAGTTCCCTTCTCAGGATGTCTGTTCTAACAACAAATGAAAACCAGAAACGGGAATGATGGAAGGAAAGGTTCACCTTGTCGAAAACCATGGAAAAGCAAAGCCATGAAAGAATTACAGCCTGTGTTGTCAGGTCCCCTCCAGCCCCACAGATATCACTATTCTAAGCTTCCTGGTGCTCGACAAACAAAAGTATGAGTATTATACAATGTCAGGAACTCCTAGGAAAAGTTGCCTTGAACTAAAAAGGAGCTGAGGCTGGAATTCCAGCAGCAGGAAGGAACGTGCCCAGCCTGGCAGCGGCAAGTCAGACGGAAAAGCCCAGAGGCTCTGCAGGTGAAAGAACACCACCGTCTAAAATCATGCCCTGGGAGCTGAGAGCTGGGGTTAAGGTGGAGAATAGCATTGGATCAGTCGGGGTAAGAACATGGGGTCACACCAGGTGTGGTTAGTGAGATATAGAGTCTCCTTTAAAATAAAATAAAAAAAAAAAAACTGGTCAGCACCTGTAGCACAGTGGTTATGACACTGGCCATGTGCACTGAGGCTGGCAGATTGGAACCTAGCCTGGGCCTGCTAAACAACAATGACAACTGCAACAAAAAATAGCTGGGCACCGTGGCTGATGCCTGTAGTCCCAGCTATTTGGGAGGCTGAGGCAAGAGAATCACTTAAGCCCAAGAGTTTGAGGTTGCTGTGAGCTGTGATGCCACAGCACTCTACCAAGGGCAACATGGTGAGACTCTGTCTTTAAATAAATAAATTATACAGTAAAATTTTTGAAGAGCTGTATAGTTTTAAACCCAAGCAGTCGCCTTCAGGAAAACCAGGCAGACAGATGGGCCTGGGAGCAGTAGACTCCGGTCGTTCAAGTAGCCAAGAAGTTGTTTTATTTGTCTCCAGAGACAGATGCTGTGATCATCCCAACTAACCACTTTGGGAACCCTTCACATCATTCATGTAAAAAAAGTGATAAACCATTAATTTTATGACTTTTAAAAAATTCTAATTAAATATCAAGTTCTGTGTTAAGTCCAACTGCACGGGCCAAAATTGGGCGCCTTTTTTTCATCCCAAGCCTTGTTCTACCCACATCCTCATGGCATAGATAAGCCACTCCGTCTCTTCCAGAGGTGGGGAGCTGCAGGCTTCTGATTTCAAGATTGTTCTTTCTTAAGCACCAAAAGAGGTGAGAAAAGCTTTGTCTTTGTTGCACCCCTTTTAATAAAAAGATTTGTTCTGTAAAATTTGGATTCAGTCAAAAGACCACATTCAAGGACCCAGAAGGCCACATGTAGCCATTTCCCACCCCACAAAACAGCCACCAGAGCAAGCCCTTCACACCTGATGTGTCACGTTGCTCCCAGACCAACAACACTGAAACAGCTCCCGTAGCAGTGACCAAAGCCACACTCCTCACAGCAGCCTCCATCACTGCCTGAACCTACTCCCCAGCCCCTCCGCCCCACCAGCCATGCTGGCCTTTCTGCTACTCTCACCTCAAGACCCTCATTAGCGCTGGTCTTCCCCACCTCTGCTCATGGCCAGCTCTCACCTCCTCCTAGCCTGTGCTCAAATGCCATCTTTCTAATGAGGCCTAACTAGACAACTCATTTAAAATTGCGATTACCTTCCTCCAAACATTCCCAATTCTGTCTGTCCTGTCCTACTTTCCTTTTAGTCTTTTACTGCTCATGAATTTCCAGGAAATTTACTTTTTCTTTATTCCCCTTTTTTCTCCTTTCCCTCACCACAGAGAAAATACAAGTTGAGAGAGAGGAGGAGGAATGTCTGTGTCTCACTGATGTTCCAAGTGCCTAGAACTGTACCGTCAGCACAACAGGTGTATAATAGAACCGTCAGCACAACAGGTGTCTAATAAATGCTCAGTGAATAAATATACTTGGAACTAACCCATTTAATTCTCACAATAATCTAGGGAAATAAATGCTATTACAGTGCACATTTTATAGACGAGAAAACTGAGGTCTAGGAAAGTCAAATATTTTGCCACCAAGACTACATGGCTATTAGCAACAAATCAGGGATTGACAAAAAGGCCAGTCCAACTCCGGAGCTTAGAAAGGGCATCCCAGTGGGTCAGCTGGTCGAGGTCTCTGTGGAGTGCTGCAGCCGCTAGAACGCAGCTCCCTCTGATGCCTTCCTCAAAGGAGAGGCAGCAAACTGTCAGGTACTTCACATGAATAAATACTCATCAAATCAAGTCAATGAATTAATTTACAAGACTGAATAGAGAAGCCAGAGTGGAATAGTGCTGATGAGTTTCTAAACCCCGGCTAGTTGAGCAACTGGCAGGCTTGTAGCAAACCAGGCTACCGGCCAGGTGTGGAGGTGACTCCCCGGCTCACAGAGGCACCAGCCTATAGACTTACCAGGAAAACGAGAAGATCCAGATGCCCTCCCAAGTGAGCCAACCAAAGAGTGTAATGTTATTTAGTGGAAAATAAACAAAAAGGGTGATTCTCATATTTCTAAATTAATATAGCTGGGCTATGTAGGTGCCATTGTCTAAAACGGTAAGCACTCACTGTGACTGCACTGGAGTTGGTGGGGCC
Source organism: Galago senegalensis (assembly GCA_963575145.1). Classification (NCBI taxonomy): domain Eukaryota; kingdom Metazoa; phylum Chordata; class Mammalia; order Primates; family Galagidae; genus Galago; species Galago senegalensis. The sequence goes on from CAUYTI010124106.1 coordinate 7,683, forward strand.
GGGGAGTGGGGCAATACCCCTCTCAGATTCCATGCCCAGACAGGAAATGCAAAGCTTACTCACACAGGAGGCACTTTGCAGAGTGCCTGAAAGCAGACATATTCTTCCTATTAAAAGGAGCGGAAGTTTCGTTATTATTTGAATAGAGCTAATTTATGAAAAACAGCTGAAGTATCTGGTATGGATTTGTAAAGTATTATTTAATTAGGATATTATAAGTTCAGATGTATGCAAACCACACATGTAAAGATTTCATTCATTTCCACACAAAAAATAATACCTCCAATTGTCATGTGCAAACACTAAACTATCTTCCAAAACGATATTATGATACGTTAATGTTCACTTTTTTTCAGCTGGAGGTAAGAAGACACTTTTTTAACTTTTTAAAACCTCCAAATGCCCCAGCTCATTAACTTGCTCCCTGCAATAAAAAAATTTCCGGCTCCCCAATCAAGAGCACATGGCTGGGAAACACACTTTTAAACTCTTGCTGATCAGACAAAATAAATCATACCCCGGCAAAAAAACTGCTGGTCATTCCCAGAGACCTGGAGACCCCTCCCCCTCTTCTTCCCCGCAGTCCAGGAGTCATAGCTAATCAGAGCCGGGTGGTGATCCTGGGGACACAGAGGAGGCTCCCTGCACTTTCTCCTGGCTCTGCATTCTGAACCCAAGTTTCCAAACTTACTTCAACACGAGGGCACCTTCAGAGCATAAAAAGTCACAGGCTCCACATAATAACACCTACATCTGCCAGGTGAGAAAATGGATAATGACCGAGTCAGCAAGCTCCCTGTAATGCCCTGAAAAGGCTGTGTATTTTCAAATTACAACAACTGCTGTAGAGCCCCAGCGAGGCACACACCACCCACAAGCACCCAAAGTCCTCCCAGGGGAACTGCGTCTCACACAGGAAATCCCAGAGCTAGAGGGACTCAGATGTGCTTGTGTGAAGTGCCCTCTCCCCGAGTCTCCCTCCACCACTGTTGAGCAGTGTCCCCTGCATAGCAGGACTGAATAAATAAATTTGGGTGACAAATTACAGACGAACATACCTTAGCAGGAATTTCTGTATCCTTTCTAGGCCATTATTACGGCCACAGCAATGGGGACTATCGGGAAGTCTGGCCACAGTGGAAGGTATACCGAAGATGTGGCTTTGAATATCGACTTCTTCAGTTACTCCAGGTCCCAGCTTCTTCCAAATGTGGGTAACAGTTATGGTCTACGGGATTTTCCCCTTCTTCTGAAGCCCAGGGTTTGCGGGACTGGTGGGAGAGTGGATACAAGGGCACCAGGACCCCACTTCCACCTCACTGCATAAAGGATCAAGAAACTATTGGCGACCAGTTCCTAGATTTAAAAAATCTACTCTGAGAAATATGTTCTAGAAAAAATGCATTAAAAATATTTATTTTCATACGAATAAATATAGAAAATAAACGATTTCCCACAAATTTGCTGAACTGCATCAATAGAAGAGAGATAGCTCTAAATAATCACCCCAGTGTTCACCCGAGGCCCCAAACCAAGGGCAGCCCCGTAACAGTGACTTTCACAGCCAATACAGGGTGAGGCCTACAGACAAAAATCAAATACAGTACTATAGGTTCCCCAGGGAAGCTTCACTCTGATGACTGTAGAAAAGGTAATTCAAAGTTATTGGGCTTTTTTATTGGTAGAAAAACTATTGAATTTGATTACATAACATTTTATCTTGAAGAGAAAGACAAATGTGTCAAAAAAGAAACCAGCAATATTTTATTTTACAAGGTTTGGTCTAGTAAACTCCTACATCAGGTAAACCTTCCCTTCTCTTTCCTTTCACATTGTTTTCCTTCAAAAGGGAGCTGTTTTTAGAACAAGAGTCACTGAAAACTATTTTGAAATGAAGGGGCAAAGGGGACGTAGGTGGAGTGTGTGTGTCTGTGTGTGTGCATGTGTGTGCGTGCGTGTGTGTGCGTGTGCATGTGTGCACATGTGTGCATGTGAGCGTGTGTGTGCGTTGCATGTGAGCATGTGTGCATGTGTGTGCGTGTGTGTGCATGCGTGCACATGTGTGTGAGTATGTGTGTGTGGGAGAAGCGAGAGAGACAGAAGCTCTTCCAGAGGGACTATTCTTCTCAGGGTCCTTCTTGGCTATACCCACAGCAACTCTGAGCTGTGTCTGGACTACGGAGCAATTAGGCTAATGCCATCATTTTGTTGTCCTTTTGGTTCCTGAAGCCCATTCATGAACTTGTGTCTAAAATAATTTAATTTATGGATTGTATGCCAAGCTGGTTCAGGGAGAGGGGGCAGAAATCTCATGAATCTTAACATCTGTCACTTTGCTATAATATAAGTCCCTCTCCATTAATAAGAGGGATTTGTCAGTCTTCTTTTCAAAGATCCACAGAAGTCCATAGCCTATTGCTCCTATGATAATAGCTAGATTAGTCTGCATTAAATGCTTTCATAAATGATGTGCAAAACTGCTATTATTTCTGAGTATCTGTGAGACAATTTTGCAAAGCATTAACTCAGCTAAAACAAAAAGGAACAGACAGTTTAATTTACATTATAATTTCACACTGAATAAAGTTGAACCAGCTAGAAACAATGAAAGGAAAAAAAAGAAGTCCATAATTGTTAAATGTGGTTTTCATCATGAGAATTTCTTCTTAAAGAGAACTGACATTTTACCAGCCCAGTGTCCTTATCCATTAATGTGAAGAAGCCCTGCTATTTCTAATAAAAAGCGTTGAACACCCACTGTGAGAGAGTCATTGCACCAGGTGACACAGAGGGTTGGTGTCGAGGGAGGACACAAGGGCAGGGACGGGGGCATCCAGAGAAGGAGGGAAAATTCAAGTGACGGAAAATACAGTTTTCTTTTTAAGTAATGAGCATTTCAAAATATTACAGGATACAAATGTTTCTGGTTGCATGGATCACTCATACACCCAAAAGGCAGGTGCTTTAGGCAGATTTTTGCCCATCTTCTCCCCTCCTCTCTGCTTGTGATATTCACTGAGATTTACTCCCCTCTGTGCACTTGTGGGCTCAACTACTAGTGAGCTCATGTGGCGTTTGCTTTTCACCTCGGAGAATGGTCTCCAGGTCCATCCACATTGTAGCAAAAGGATAAATTCATCCTTTTATGGCCAAGTAGTATTCCAAGGCATACAAATAACACAGTTTGTTAATTTATTCATGAAGTGTGGGCACCTGGGTTAATTCCACATCTTTGCAATTCTGAATTGTGCTGTAGTAAACATTTTGGTGTAAATGACTTCTTGATAAATAACCCGTAGTGGGATTACTGGATCTAATGATAGGTCTACATTTAGTTCTTAGAAGAAAATACATATTGTTTTCCATAGAGGTTGTACTAATTGCAGTCCCATCAACAGTGTAAAAGCATTCCTTTCTCTCTACATCTATACCAGCATCCATTGTTTTTAGACTTTTTAATAAGTCATTCTAACTGGGATAAAGTGACACCTCATTGTGGTTTTAATTTGCATTGCCCTGAGGATTCGTGATGCTGAACATATTTCCATGTTTATTGGCCACTTGTTTATCTTTCTTTAAAAAGTTTCTGTTCATGTCTTTTGCTCACTTTTTAATGGGGTTGTTTGGTTTTTTTATCCCTAGTTTGTTCAGTTCTTTGTGGATTTGGGATATTAACCCCTGTCATCAGATGTACAGTTTGTGAGTATTTTCTCTCTTTCTTTAGGTTTTCTATTTTCTCTGTTGACTATTTCCTTAGCTGTGCATAATCTATTTTAATTTAATCAAGTCCCATTTATTTATTTTTGTCATTGCTGTGGTTGCCAGTATAGTCTTAGTCATAAATTCTTCACATAGGCTAATATCTTGAAAACTTTTTCCTATATTTTCTTCCAGAATTCTTATTTTTTTCCCTTACATTTAAGTCTTTTTTCAATCTTGAATTAATTTTTGTGAGTGGTGAGAGATATGGATCCTGTTTCATTCAATTTTCTCAGCACCATTTATCCAACGGGGCTTTGTTTTTTTCCCCAGTGTATATTGTCTTCTTTGTCAAAAATCAGTCAGCTGTATGTGGATGGTTTTATATTTTAACTCTCTGTTCTGTTCTAGTGGTCTGTGTCTCTATTTTTGTGCCAATGCCATGCTGTTTTGATTACTACAGCCTTGTAGTATATTTGAAGTCTGGCAAAGTGATTCCTCCAGATTTGTCCTTTGCTTCAGATTGCCTTGGCTATTTGAGACTTTTGTGGTTCCAGGCAAAGTATATAATTATTTTTTCCAGATCTGTGAAATATGACACTGGTTTTTGATGGGGACTGCATGAATCTGTAAATCACTTTGGGTAGTATGTGTATTTTAATAAAGTTGATTCTACCTATTGTTAGCATGACATGTTTTTCCATTTTTTTGGTGTCATCTGCCATTTCTTTCCTCTGTGTTTTGTAATTCTCTTTGTAGAGATTTTTGACTCCCCTTGATTAAGTATATTCCTAGGTATTTTACCTATCTTACTTTATTTGTAGTTATTACAAATGTCATTAAGTCTTTAATTTGACTCCTAGCTTCACCATTATTGGTGTATAAAAAAGGCTAATAATTTGTGTGCATCAATTTTGTAACCTGAGACTTTGCTGAACTTATTTGTCAATTCTAGGAGCTCTTGGTGGAGTCTTGAGGTTTTCTAGATATAAAGATCCTATCATAATCAAAAGGACAACAGTGTGACCTCCTCTTTCCCAATTTGAATAACTTCCATTTCTTCCTCTTACCTGATTGCTCTGGCTAGGACTTTCAGCTCTATGTTGAATATTAGTGATGACAGTGGACACCCTTGTCATGTTCCAGTTCTCAGGGGGAATGCTTTCAACTTTTCCCAATTCAGTATGATGTTGACAGTAGGTCTGTCACACTTGGTTTTTACAATCTTGAGATAGGTTCCCTTTATCTCTACTTTGTTAGAGGTTTTTGTGATGAAAGCATGCTTAATTTTACTAAATATTTTTTCTGCACCTATTGGGATGATTGTATGGTCTTTGTTTATGTGGTGAATCACACTTGTGATTTACACATGTTGAACCATCCATGTATCCCCATATGGTCATGGTGGATTTTTTTTATATGTTATTGAATTCAGTTTGCCAATATCTTATTGAGGATTTTTCCATCTATTTTCATAAGGGATATTAGTCTATAGTTTTCTATCTTTGTCATGTCTTTTCCTGGCTTTGATATCAAAGTGGCTTCATGAAATGAGTTGGGGCGGAATCACTTTTCAATGTTACAGAATAATTTTCTTCTGTCTGTTTGATTTCCTTTTCATTTAGTTCTGCTCTAACCTTAGTTATTTCTTTTCTGCTGCTAACTTTGGGTTTTGTTTTCTCTTCTTTTCCTGAATGCTCATCATCTTTAATCATCAGAGAAATATGCAAATCAAAACCATTTTGAGATATCATCTAACTTCTGTAAGAGTGGCTCACATAAAAAAATCCCAAAACTATAGATGTTGGCATGAATATAGAGAAAACAGAACAATTCTGCACTGCTGGTGGGAGTGCAAGCTAACACATCTCTTTTGGAAAGAAGTATGAAGAATACTCATGGGTCTAAAAGTAGACCTGTCATTTGATCCTGCAATTCCTCTACTAGGTGTATATCCAAAAGACCAAAAATCACTTTACAATAAAGATATTTGTACCAGATTGTTCACCGAAGCTCAATTCACAATAGCCAAGTCAAGGAAGAAGCCCATCGACCCATGAATGGATTAATAAATTGTGGTATATATATACCATAGAATATTATGCACCCTTAAAAAAGATGGAGACTTTATCTCTTTTACGTTTACATGGATGGAGCTAGAACATATCCTACTTAGTAAAGTATCTTAAGAAGGGAAGAAAAAAATATCCAATGTATTCAGTACTATTATGAAACCAATTTACAGTCACTCACATTTTCATATGAAGAAGACATCACAAATATGGCCCAGGATGAAGGAGGGAGGGGAGGGGGGATGTCAGATAGAGAGAGAAAGTCAATAGTGGGATCACTCTTATGGTGCATAATGCAAGGGTATATGTCAGATCTATTAGTATAGTATAAATGTCTTAACACAATAATTAAGTAAATGAGATGAGGTATATATTAACCAGTGTGATGTAAGTGTTCCTAATTCTATATGAAATCAGCACATTGTACCTCATAAATACATTAATATATACATGATCTATGTGTTTATGATTTAATAAAAAAAATGAGATGTGTCATTAGATTGTTCATTTGTGATCATTGTCTTTTTGATGTAGGCATTTAAGTCTCTTAAGTTTCCTCTTAATATTGCTTTTGCTGAATCCCATAGATTTTGATAGTTTGTATCTCTTTGTCATTCATTTCTACCTAATTTCATTATTGACTTAATAATTATTCAGCAGGAATATTGTCTAATTTCCATGACTTGCATAGAATTGAGTGTTTCCTTCAGAGTGAATTTCTAGTTTTATTCCATTGTGTTCTGAAAAGATATATGATATGATATCTATTTTTTTAATTTGTTGAGATATATTTGGGGGGCTAAGATATGATCAGTCTTGGAGAATGTTCCAGGTGCTAATGAGAAGAATGTATATTTAGTAGTTTGGAGGTAAAATGTTCTGTAAATGTCTGTTAAACCCATTTTTTTCTAGAGTCTCTTTTAAGTCCAGTGTTTATTTTCTCTTTAGATGATTTTTCCAGCTCTAGCAGGGGGTAAGAAACTCCCCAGCAGTTACAATGCTGTTGTTTATCTCTTTGCTTTAATCATGCATTAACTATATAGATTGGTTGATTAGCATCAAATAAATGTACTGTAATATCTCAATGAGAATGGTCAAGGAATACTTTCTATTTAAATAAAAATGAATCTTAAAACATTGTTTTAACTCATGCTAATGAAGGAAAAGCATATATAAATCAACTTTTCTAAGCAAATCTAATAAAAATAATTATTATTTGATAATTAGAGATGCTTTTCCTCAACACGAAATCTTTTATTTTAAACTACAGAAGGTATAGAGATTGGACAGGTCTAGGACATATCTTATAATTAAAGCTTTGAAGAAAAAAAATCTATCAATTCACTATGTTAAGATTTGTTTCACTGATTTTTACAGAAGAAAAAATAGGATTGAAAAAATAAAAAGAAAGAAGATAAATAATAGCAAAAGAAATTTTTAAAAAGAAAAAGAATGACAAAACCCAAAAGCTTAATTATGAATTCTAAGAAAATTGTGGTGGTGACATAGTTCTGAATATTCCCAAGTCAATATATAAAAGCAAGTATTAGAATAATAAAATCCAAAAGCCACAGACAACAACTACAATAAAATCAGATGACAAGGTACCCATACAAACTTCCAAATAGGACCAGATAGACAAACTCTCATAGCTACTTAACAGATGTATCCAGAAAACATGCAACAGGGTACAGAGGAATGGAGTGGACTTATGCTGGGCCCACTGGCTATCAGGTGGCCTGGTGGACTGGGAGCAGTGGGAGGAACCAAGAATGATCTCTGAGACTCCAGTTCATGGGACAAAACCCTGCTTTCTAGAGAAACCACTAGAAAGAGATAAAACTTTCTACAAACTGTAGAAAGAGTAAATGAAAAAGGAAATCAGGGGTGGTGCCTATGGCTCAAGGAGTAGGGTGTCAGCCCCATATACTGGGGGTGGCAGGTTCAAACCTGGCCCCTGCCAAAACTGCAAAAAAAAAAAAAAAAAAGGAAGTCAATGAAATAGAACAGAAGAAATACAATAAAATGTTTTTAAAGGTCTTTCTAAGAGACATAATTATATATTTAAAAGGCACCCCATGTATTTGGAAAATCTGACCATAAGGAATATCACTGAGATAGTTCCATAAAACAACTGAACTTTAATGAAAAAAGAAATCCTCAAAGGCAAGTTATTTATAAAGAAAAAAATAAAGTTATAATCAGAATTCTCTACAGAAACATGTAATACATATATGAAGACAATGGAGCAAGACGTGTAACATATCCAAGAAAATAAAATATGAACCAGAGATTTTATACCCAGCCACATTACACTTAAAGGTCCAGAAAAACTACAAAAAGATGCAGAAACTTATGAAATATTATTGCCATGAGCCTTTGTGATGGAATCTATGAGAAAATGTACTTTAAATAATGAAGAAAAGGGTGGGTAATAGCAAAAGTGCTGACAGTCAGTGATAAATTACATAATACAAAGATTAAATAGTGATCAGGCATTACAGAAGCCAGTATGTAAGGGCTCTGTCATCCCACAAGATGGTCACAGAGTGACTATCAAAACTGGGGCAGAATGAGAACATATAAATATTAACTGAGCTCATGGAAGGTGTTATGGGAATTAGTCAGGTGGTAGAAGGTGAATGTTAAATTAAAGGTTAGGGTAGAGAGAGATGTTATAGGATGCCAGGTGTTAGAAAAAAAGAGTAGAGAAGGAGGTTAATACAGAAATTTCATTATTGCTCACAGTAGGAAACCAACAGAAAATAATCAAGAGGGACACAGAGTATCACATAAAGGTGTAATTATAAGGATGACCATTCAAACAAAAATGCAAGCTTTTCTAAATAGTTAAATGCATACAAAAGGGGAGAGAGAAGAAAGCCATTAGCTCAGAAGTACAGTGGCCAAATATAAATAAATATATTTGGTGCATAGTAAACACAAAATCATATGGCAGAAGTAAAGAAAATACAGTAAGTGACTTATTGTAAATTGGTTGAACTCATTTACTGAAATATATAAACAGAAAATTACTCTATCAGATTACAAAAGACTAATTTCAGTGGCAGTTTGAGGCCACAGACAATCTCTAAGACAACTTTGAGCTAAAAGTTTGAAGAATTTTCTAAACATTCATTAGTAGATGATGAATTAAAAAACAATTTTACCATGCAATGATATTATAGATAAATTATTTATATAGAAAATGTTCATGAAATATAGTTAATTATTTTAATAAAATTAAAAGAGCATATCAGAATCTTTCTCTTCTTCCAACATGCAGTTCTCCCACTTCCATATCAAAGCCATGGTTTATCTAATCCCATTAACTCATTTCGTGTGTCTTTTGGGTAACTTTAGAACTGAACTCTGTGATCTTCTATAAACATTTCTTGCAATTAAGACATTTTATATTTCTGCTTTGTCCACTCCTGGCTTAAACTGTAGATGAATAAATCTTGACTTCATTAAAAATTCAACAGTTCTGAGTGCACCCCCACCTCTGTGGGACCAAGCACCCTATCCTAGGCCAGCAGCCAGAGAACTGCTTGAGCTGTGCATTTCCCACGCAGCTCCTGGTGCTCTGCATCCGCTCCCAAGCTGCTAAGCGGGATGCCCTGAGGACTGATTGACCTGTGGGGCTGCTAGCACTCCACTGCCACCCAGCTCCCAAGTGGGGTCTGAGGACTGATCGACCTGCATTCCCAGCACCCCAGGCCTGGTGGCCTGAGAACTGTAAGAGGACGGTCAGTTGAGAGGGAAGGAGTGGCGATTCCCCTAGGCGAAGAGCACCAGCCTCGGCAGCTAGAACAACAATAAGGCTCACATCCCTGAGGCTTTTCTGGACAGACACATCCTATCTCTCCAGGCAACCAGAGGAAGCCAGCATCATTTCCAGTAGCAGCCACTGGCCAAATGATTTTGGGACATCTCCAAATGGTGCAAATTCAGCATGGGGCAGAATCAGCTGAAAAACTCTGGTAACCTGAATAACCAGAGTAGATAAACTCACCCAAGGAAGGATGGGGCAGATGCAATTGAAGATCTCATCCATAAACAGATGGTTGAGATGACAGAAATCGAGTTCAGAATCTAGATAGCAAATAAGATTAACAGAATGGAGGAGAGGAGGGAATTAGAATTTCAAATTATTCAAAAGCTGTCTCAAGAATTCAATGATTTCAAAGACAAAATGAAAAAAGATTTTGACAAACTGAGGCAAGAGGTTGCAGGCCTCAAAGATCTGAAAAATATAGTAGAATCCCTAGGTAACAGAATGGAGCAGGAAGAGGAAAGGATCTCTGACATTGAAGACAAAGCATCTGAATGTGCCCAAGTGCTCAAGGATGAAGAGAAATGGAGAGCAAAAATAAATCGCTCTCTCAGAGAGCTCTGGAATAATTCAAAGGAAACTGATATTCGTCTCATAGGAATCCCTGAAGGTAATGAAGTTGCTTCACAAAGCACAGTCTCTTCATCATGAAATTATGAAAGAGAACTTTCCAGGCATGCCAAGAGATTCTGAAATTCAGTTAGTAGACAGTTTCAGAACCCCAGCATGACTCAACCCAAACAAGACATCCCCCAGGCACATCATAATTAATTTCACTAAAGTTAATATGAGAGAGAAAATTTTGAAAGCAGCTAGACATAAGAAAACCATAACCTACAAGGGGAAGAATATTAGAATGACTGCAGATCTCTCTGCTGAAACCTTTCAGGCTAGAAATGGGTGGTCATTGACTTTTAATCTCCTAAAACAAAATAACTTTCAACCCAGGATCCTCTATCCAGCTAAACTGAGTTTCATTTATGATGGAGAAATTAAATACTTTAATGACATTCACATGTTGAAGAAATTTGCCATAAATAAACCTGCCCTCCAGGATATTCTCAGACCTATCCTCCATAATGACCAGTGCAGTCCTCCACCACCTACATAAACTCACACAGAAAATTTTGATCAAATCCAACTTCCACAGTGGCGAAAGGATTAAAGATGTCCACTGGACTTTTGAAAAACTCAATACACAAAATTATACCAGGCTTATCAATATTCTAAATCAATATGAATGACAAATACCCCTCTAATGAGGCACAGGCTGGCTGACTGGATACAAAAACTCAGGCCAGATATCTAACTGCATACAAGAACTCCATCTTACCTTAAAAGACAAATATAGACACAGGGTGAAGGGATGGTCGTCTATATTCCAGGCAAATGGAAAGCAGAAAAAAACAGGTGCTACAATTTTATTTGCAGATACAATAGGCTTTAAACCAATAAAAGTAAGCAAGGATAAGGACGGTCACTTTATATTTGTTAAGGGTAATACTAAATACGATGAGATTTCAATCATCAATATTTATGCACCCAACCAGAATGCACCTCAATTTACAAGAGATACTCTAATAGGCATGAGAAACTTGATTTCTCCCAGCTCCATCATAGTCAGAGATACTCCTTTGGCAGTATTGGATAGATCCTCCAATAAGAAGCTTAGCAAAGAAATTTTAGATTTAAACTTAACCATTCAGCATTTGGATTTAACAGACATCTACAGAACATTTCATCCTAATAAAACTGAATACACATTTTTCTCATTGGCCCATGGAACATACTCCAAAATTGACCACATTTTAGGTCACAAAGTCTAACCTCAGCAAATTTAAAAGAATAGAAATTATTCCTTGCATCTTCTCAGACCATCATGGAATAAAAGTTGAACTCAGTAACAACAGGAATCTGCATACTCATACAAAAACATGGAAGCTAAATAACCTTATGCTGAATGATAGGTGGGTCAGAGACGAGATCAAGAAGGAAATTACCAAATCTCTGGAACAAAACAATAATGAAGATATGAGTTATCAGAACCTCTGGGATACTGCAAAGGCAGTCCTAAGAAGGAAATTTATAACACTGTAAACCTTCCTCAAGAAAATGGAAAGAGAGGAAGTTAACAACTTAATGGGACATCTCAAGCAACTGGAAAAGGAAGAACATTCCAATCCCAAATCCAGCAGAAGAAATGAAATAAATAAAATTAAAGAAGAATTAAATGAAATTGAAAACAAAAGGATTATACAACAGATCAATAAATCAAAAAGTTGATTTTATGAAAAGGTCAATAAAATAGATAAACCTTTGGCCAACCTAACCAAGAAAAAAAAGTAAAATCTCTAATTTCATCAATCACAAATGGTAAAGACGAAATAACAACAGACCCCTCAGAAATTCAAAAAATCCTTAATGAATATTACAAGAAACTTTATTCTCAGAAATATGAGAATCTGAAGGAAACTGAACAATACTTGGAAGCACGCCACCTTCTAAGACTTCGCCAGAAGGAAGTGGAAATGTTGAACATGCCTATATCAAGCTCTGAAACAGCATCAACTATACAAAATCTCCCTAAAAAGAAAATCCCAGGAACAGATGGCTTCTTGTCAGAATTCTACCAAAGCTTTAAAGAGGAACTAGTACCTATATTACTTAACCTTTTCCAAAATATAGAAAAAGAAGGAATACTACCCAACACATTCTATGAAGCAAACATCACTTTGATACCCAAATCAGGAAAAGACCTAACAAGAAAAGAAAATTATAGACCAGTATCACTAATGAATATTGATGCAAAAATATTCAACAAGATCCTAACAAACAGAATCCAACAACACATCAAACAAATTATACACCACAACCAAGTGGGTTTTATCCCAGTATCTCAAGGCTGGTTCAACATACATAAATCGATAAATGTAATTAATCACATAAACAAATTAAAAAAACAAAGACCAGATGATTTTGCAAAAGCTTTTGATAATATCCAGCATCCCTTCATGATCAGAACACTTAAGAAAATTGGTATAGAAGGGATATTTCTCAAATTGATAGAGGCCATCTACAGTAAACCCACAGCCAACATTGTATTGAATGGAGTTAAATTGAAATCATTTCCACTCAGATTAGGAACCAGGCAAGATTGCACATTGTCTCCATTGCTCTTTAACATTGTAATGGAAGTTTTAGCCATCGCAATTAGGGAAGAAAAGCTGATCCATATAGGGTCAGAAGAGATTAAACTTTTACTCTTTACAGATGTTATATTTGTATACCTGTAAAATACAAGGGATTCTACTATAAAACTCTTAGAAGTGATCAAGGAATACAGCAGTGTCTCAGGTTACAAAATCAACACTCATAAATTGGAAGCCTTTATATAAATCAATAACAGTCAAGCTGAAAAAATAGTCAAGAACTCTATTCCATTTACAGTAGTGCCAAAGATGAAATATTTGGGAGTTTACCTAACGAAGGACATGAAAGAGCTCTACTAAGAGAACTATGAAACTCTAAGAAAAGAAATAGCTGAAAATGTTAACAGATGGAAAAACATACCATGCTCATGGCTGGGAAGAATCAACATTGTTAAAATGTCCATACTACCCAAAGCAATATATAATTTTAATGCAATCCCCATTAAAGTGCCACTGTCATACTTTAAAGATCTAGAAAAGATAATACTTCATTTTATATGGAATCAGAAAAAACCTTGAATAGCAAAGACATTACTCAGAAATAAAAACAAAGCAGGAGGAATCATGCTACCAGACCTCAGACTATACTATAAATTGATAGTGATCAAAACAGCATGGTACTGGCACAAAAACAGAGAGGTAGATGTATGGAAGAGAATAGAGAACCAAGAGATGAACCCAGCTACTTACCATTACCTGATCTTTGACAAGCCAATTAAAAACATTGAGTGAGGAAAAGATTTCCTATTTAACAAATGGTGCTGGGCTAACTGGCTGGTGACCTGTAGAAGACTGAAACTAGACCCACACCTTTCACCATTAACTAAGTTAGACTCTCACTGAATTAATGATTTAAACTTAAGACATGAAACTATAAAAATAGTAGAGGAAAGAGTAGGGAAAACATTTGAAGAAATCGGCCTGGGTGAAAATTTTATGAGGAGACTCCTTGGGCAATTGAAGCAACATCAAAAATACACTACTGGGACCTCATCAAATTAAAAAGCTTCTGTACATCCAAGAACCCAGTAAGTAAAGCAAGTAGATAGCCCTCAGAATGGGAGAGGATATTTGCAGGTTATGTCTCCAACAAAGGTTAAATAACCAGAAGCCACAGAGAACTCAAAAGTATTAGCAAGAAGAGAACAAGTGATTCCATCTCAGGGTGGGCAAGGGACTTGAAGGGAAACTTCACTAAATTAGATAGGCACATGGCCTATAGATATATGAAAAAATGCTCCTCATCCTTAATCATCAGAGAAATGCAAATTAAAACTACTTTGAGATACCATCTAACACCAGTAAGATTAGCCCATATCACAAAATCCCCTAATAACAGATGCTGGTGTGGTTGTGGAGAAAAGGGAACACTTCTGCACTACTGGTGGGATTGCAAATTAATAGGTCCCTTTTGGAAAGTCATCTGGAGAACACTTAGAGAACTAAAAATAGGCCTGCCATTTGATCCTATAATTCCTCTACTAGGTATATATGCAGAAGACCAAAAATCACGCTATAAGAAAGATATTTGCACCAGAATGTTCACTGTAGCCCAATTCATAATTGCTAGGTCATGGAAGAAGCCCAAGTGCCCATCAATCCAATGTGTCAATAAATTGTGGTATATATACACCATGGAATACTATGCAGACATAAAGAAAGATGGAGACTTTACCTCCTTCATGTTTACATGGATGGAGCTCGAAAATATTCTTCTTAGCAAAGTATCGCAAGAATGGAAGAAAAAGTATCCAAAGTACTCAACCCCATTATGAAACTAATTTATGGCTATCATAGGAAAAGCATAACCCAATTTTAGCCCAAGAATATGGGGAAAGGAGAAAGGGAGGGGAGGGGAGAGAGGAGGAAGGGTGGAGGGAGGGTGATTGGTGGGATCACGCCTATGATTTATCCTATCAGGGATACATGTGAATCTTACTAAATGTAGAATATAAATGTGTTAATACAACAACTAAGAAAATGGCATGAAGGCTATGTAACCAGTTGGATGAAAGTATTCCAAATTGTATATAGAAACAACCCACTGTGCCCTGTGATAGTATTAATGTACACATCTATGACTTAATAAAAAAATTAAAAAAAATTTAAAAAACCCATTTAATTGTAAAATAAAGATTGGATATATTCAAGGTGTACAACGTGATGATTTGATATGGACATACATTGTACTAAGATTATATAATCAAATTGATTAGCACATCCATTACCACCTGTGCTGTACATTAAGTCTCCAGAATGTATCCATTTGATAAGTAAAGGTTTGTAGGTTCAGTCACCGTGTCCCTGTTTCCCCCACCCCACCTCCTGCCACCCCCTTTCTATACTCTGAGTTATGCCCTTCACCTAGGAAATTCTCTACCTTCTCTTTTGTACTCTACATTCAATTACTTGAATGTCATGTTTTAAAAATTCATTGTATTTACTTGATTTTGTCTACATTTATTATACCATATAGTAACAATTTTGACACGAGGGACCATACTTTATTCACTATGTCATCTGGGTACGGTTCGTGGCCTTCAATAGTAGTAATCAGTTGTTGAATTAATTAGCAGTAATTATTTGTTGAGTTAATATAATATTCAAATGAGAATCAGATGTTTTAAAATGTGACTGTACGTGAAGAGTCATTTTTCCTTTGTTCTGTATTTTTAAGATTATTAACTTTATGTGACAAAGTATACTTTTTTTTTTTCTATGAAGTCTTTTCTTTTCCCCCCTAAAATTATCTTTGAGAGTAGGGTAGAAGTAAAAAGACAAAACTTTTCTAATAATGCTCTCATTAACTTTTGAGATTTGTAGGATTGTAGTAAAAGATGCTTCTCTTTCCCTCTATGTTGTAGAATGAATTAAAAGATAGTTATGTAATAAGAGTTACATCAATATGATTCTGCTAGGTCCCAGCTGCATGGCTGGGGGCATCTGGAGTGGCAGATGTCCACTGGAGGCATGGTCACAGCGGGCTTGCAGGCACATGATGACAGCATGAGTGTTGTCCCCACAGTCAGTGGTGGGAGATGAGCAGACACCCATTCTGCAGACCAGTTGGCTGGAGAGGCAGCCCCAAAGAGGCTGCTCACAGATGCACCAGGCAGATATATACCACCAGGTCATTCCTCCATCTCCTAAAAACATTTCTAGTGCTGTCTAAAATTTTTCATAGTAATTATATATAGCCACAAAATGTGTAATTTCTGACCTATTTGAACTGGTGCGATAATAAAATCGATACAAAACTCTTTTAAATGCATGATGTCTAAATGTAGCCACTTTGTGCGTACTCTTATGCACTTGAACATACATAAATGGTAATAAGTTGAATTGTTTAGTGTTACGTATATATTGACACATACTGACTCCTGTATATGTGTGCAAGTGTGTGTGTGTGTGTGTGTGTGTGTGTGCACATGAACAAGTTTTCTCTAACACTGGGACATCTTAAGTCATTTCTTTTTTCCTTGACCTAATATTTCAATCCCACTTCTGCAGAATTTCATCCTAAATTATGTTTGTGTCTGAAAATCATCAATTACCATATAATACATACACATCACTTATATACACACACACACCACATATATAACACACATACAACTGTTGTTGTGTGTTCTTTGGAGCTTCTGATGGGAGACACAGGGGAAAGAACTGCAAACGGAATGAATGTTCAAGGGAGACCGGGACTCGCTCTGGTCGTCCGCCCAGCTAAACTTTACTGATTACCTTATATACTTTCCAACATTCAGTAAGAATTTAACACATATACAAAGAAGTCAAGTAACATTAGGAAGCTACCATTTAAGATTACAATCTAGTGTGAAGGCTGAGGAACACATATATAATAGATTTTGTTTAGAGTAAAACATTTTGGAGCCTGGCTGTCGGTCCTCCCTGGCCCAAGGTAAAGTTATACATTATAATGCTAATGAATGGAGGAAGACAGAGAATAGAACCCAATGCTCCAAGACCTGTCTATCCACCCCCAGCTCATACCTCAGCTGTCTCTTCTCCACACCCCCTAGGGAGAGTCACTCTGCATATTCCTGCACATCAATAGGCAAGCGCAGATGCTCAGATCCTCAAGGAAATGCTTCTCAGAAACAATCTCCTGAAGGAGCACATTGAGGCAAACTGCCATGTCTTGAGCAAAGGGATCTTATCTCCTACATACAACATATAAAGACATAACACACAAATACAGAACTCAGACAACA
This sequence comes from Galago senegalensis, assembly GCA_963575145.1. Classification (NCBI taxonomy): domain Eukaryota; kingdom Metazoa; phylum Chordata; class Mammalia; order Primates; family Galagidae; genus Galago; species Galago senegalensis. The sequence goes on from CAUYTI010124106.1 coordinate 24,730, forward strand.
CATAATGCACAATACACACACAAACATACAACACACATATACCCAACACGCAGCACACATGTGCTGCCATCACATGCAGATTTTAAAATAACAGAAGTTGTTAAGTAACAATATGTATCTTCTAATCCAAGTTTTATTACAATTATTATTCATACACAACAAATTAAAATATAAATACATTCAAACTTTGGTAAATATATAGCAGAATAGAAAATTTTATTGGCAAACCAATTAGTGTTATATATCCATAGAATAAACTTAATTTCTGCTAAAATTTGTCATTGTTGTGATAAATTCTATTCAACATTTTAAATTTTTATAGAACTATTGGTCTCATGAGTTAGCAGATGGAGTTGTGGGGGGTTTGTGATGACAATATTACTCTTTTCTCAAAACTCCTAATTATCTCACATTGTTTTATCATCAAAATTTGTGGTTAGTGATGTGAGTCAGCTGATAACTGCATTAGATTGTCTATTAACTTTACGAAAGTACAAAGTGACACCTGGCTGTGACTTACAGATAAGGCGTATCACCATTCATGAAATTCTTAACTCTTTCAAAATCTTGAGGTGTATTAAAAAGAGTTTTCCCCAAGGTTAATCAAACAACGTTATTATTATCTTTTATTAATTTAAAACATCTTATTGGTAAATGTTAAGGTGATGGGTATCTCAAGTACTCTGGTTTGATCATTGAACATTGCATATAGGTACAAAAATATCACATGTACCTCCAAATAATGTATGACTAATATTTATCAATGAGAGTGAGAAAATTATATATACTTATAGGAAAAGAGTGAAGGAAAAAAATTCCTTATTTACTTTGAAATTCTATGACAGAGTTTTAAATATCTAAACATGGCGGTGGTGGGTGACTAAGTTAGGGTAATCACTCCCTGCACAGTGACCCCATGCAGTAGGCATGTGACCTGCTTTTGTCAACAAAGCAATAGCATACATGACACAGAGAGACTTGAAATGTGCCTCAGGTAGGGGCACAATCTCATTGCTGCCCCAGGAGCCCAGCTGCCCCATGGCTGAAGTCTTAGGTAGGCTGCTGGCTGATGAGAAGCAGGGCTGGTCACAGCCATTGTGGCAGCCCCTGCTTGACCACCAAGCATGGGGAGCCACTCAGGTACCAGCTACAACCAGCCAGCTGGACACAGGGGTCAAGCAGGATTTGACAAAGTCAGCCTGTCCCAGCTCAGGTCAATAGAAACATCCAGTTGAACAGTCAACTTGTGAGCAATCATAAGTGATTCTACATTAAGCCACTGAAATTGGGGTTTGTGTCAGTTCAACAGCAAACACTATGTAATATGTCGATTTTGAAATATTCTTGACAATCAGCAATGTTGGTTTTATTTCTGAGAATAAAATTCTGATTCACACTTTTCAATTAAATACCTCAGCACAAAATACCGCATACAACTTGTTAGATAAGTTACCAAAAAGTCAATATTTAAAATTTTCAGATTTGAGATCATTGATTTATGTTTTAAATAATTCCTAAAAGCAAGAATAAGTTTTTGAACAGTTAGTTTTGGCTTGTTTTTTAATGGGACAATATGATCTGTAACTATAATCTAAAATTGTTAATAAAGTGAGAAGAATGATAGAAGAACATGATATACTTGATAAATACATGTATACGCATGTCTGCTCATGTATGGCACGATGGTATTCAGATTTAAAAAATGGTTAAATGAAGTTTTTTTCAAAATTCATAAATTAGTTCACAGATTTCATGAGGCAATGTAATTGAATTTTTATTATGTATGTAATATTAAAAAGATAAAAACTATGGAAAGCTTAATTGATCAATGACCTAGCATGTGATTTTGTTTTTTAATAGGAGGTAAGAAATATCAAACATTTTGTGAGATGAAATAAAATGAGGCTTAACTATAATTGGAATGAATGTTTCATGATATGATTTGCTAAAATAGGCTTTAATTACTTTTTTGAAGAAGCATATTTATTCTGAAAGAAATCATAAAATTTTATTCATGAGATTTTCTTTTCTCAGCTATATTTAAAACAATGAGCATTGCTAACCAGTAGTGAAGAGGTATTTGAAGGCAATTTCTTTCCTAGCAATGGGCATTAATAATACCATTAATAATTAAAGTCATCCATGTGGCGTAAGCAACACTTTACCTCCTAACTCTATTGAAATAGAAAAAAAAAAGCTGGAAAAATTCCTTATGTTTAACTGTAGAAAAAGCCACTTGAGTGCTGAATTTGTACAAAACTGCCAAAGAAAATATCTTCTGGTGAGATATTTGAGCTCGTTTCTATTATTTCATATCAGATTTTATGTTTGAGATGGCCACATCCAATTCCTGACCAAGACTTTTAATGATCTCTTCAAATTTGTGATAGTTTTATTGATATAAAGATTTATTCACAAAAGGTAGTTAAAAAAAAAAACCCAACACTGAAACGGGTTTGCAACAACTCAAATTTTACAGTAATTTATTTTTGACAAACATAGTATTGAATTTTCTCAGCAACATTACAGATAGATTTTAAATGTAATCGAATTTTCTAATACTAAATATTTCAAAACAACACGAAAGCTTGTGTTACAGAGAGCATGCATGCATTTTCAGAGTGGTCGCCTGTGTTGGCTTAGCCACGGCGTGCAAGGTGGTGGGGCTGCTGCAGGTGGCAGCGTCAGGTGCCTCACACGTCAGGGCGGCTGCTGGTGGCCATTCCCACCGAACCTTTTCTTGGCCTGGGTCTTTGGCCTAGAAGAGTGGCCAACTCTGGTGGAGCGGCTGCGCTCCTCCAGACGCCTGGAAGATGATCTCAGGGCCACTCCACAGACCTTTCCCTGCTTTCCCGAACAAGGTGTGAATGCTGCGCTTGGTCTGGAGGGCTGGGCTCCCTGACAGCAGGGACTCTGCGTGTACCCTGGGGCCCTGCTCTGCCTGATCCAGCCTCAGAAACATCTGAGATGTGGCCTTTGCTCACGTGGCTGTGACAGGAATCAGGGCTAGCAAGAACCTCCGGGCGCACCTGTGTCCACCCCTGAGTGGGCGCGGCTGGAAGCTCTAAGCTGGGCCACTGTTCTCCTCCAGGGGCCATCACCCTGCTCCTCTCCAGGAGCGCTCGCTTCCCCTTCTGGCTTGTCCAGCTATGGTTAAACTCACTTCTTGTCCCGGGCTTGACTTCAGTCACCCCTCATATTCCTGCCTCTTTTTTTTTTTTTTTTTAAGTTTTTAATTGTTTTATTGTTTGAGATTCATTGAGGGCACAGAGAATAGGTTACACTGATTTCATGTGTTACACAAATTCCCTCTTATAATTGTGTCCTACACGGTGACACCACCCCCTCCCCGTCTCCCCTCCCCAGCCCTTGTATGAGCTCATCTGCTGCCTTCATACCAGGATTGAGTACATTGGATTCTTGCTTTTCCATTCTTGTGCTGCTTTACCTAGAACAATGTCCACCTCCATCAGGGTTAATACAGAAGGTGTGAAGTCCCCATATCCTGCCCCTTTCCTGCTTCGGGCTTTGGTCACGCTGACACCTTCCCACGCCCAGCAGTTTCTGACCCTGCAGCTGAGGCCACAGTCACCTCTCTGCGGCTGTCCAGCCCTCTCCCCACCTGTGGAAGTCTTTCCTTACTAAAGTTTAGCTAAACTCTGGTCATCACTCCACAACTTTTGAAAACATTTGGCACTTTTATAATTCACTGCATGTGTCTTATATTAGAGTCTTGCTTTTATATCTGATTTTCCTTCTGGAGAATCTGAAGGAGATTCTCATTGACTTGCTGGCCCCTCAATGCCTATTACAAAATACATCCTGGGTAAGTAATTATTGAGTATGGGTTAAATTGTTATAAAAACCAAACTAGCAAAAGTGAGTGAGTCCTTGAAAAACAGTTATTTGAAATTCATATGCCAGTTTATGTCCCATTTTTTAAAACTGCTTTACTGGGAAATAGATACAATGTGCTTATTGACACATCTGTGTAGCCTGTGCTGTGTCTGTCATTACCAGATTTTTCCAGAAGCATCTGTCAAAACTCTAGTTCAGTCTGGGTAACAAGGAGCATGGGAGCTGTCCGGTGCATTCTTCAGCAACACCCCCACATCCTGTGAGGGGCCAGTCGTAGAAAGCCTGCTGGCCTCACCTAAGGTAGTGTTTATATAATTACAGTATAAATGATGTGATTCATTGTAACTCATTTAAGAAAAATTACAGTGTGTGTGTGTTCTATTGATTATCTTCCAGGGCCTAAAATATTTATATATTTATAACCTTCTGATAAAAGTGAGATGTGGTATCTCTCTGCATGGATTACTCTTCATGTTGGTCAGCTATTTTCATCCTTGTACCTGTTTTCATATCACACAGAATACATGAGAAAATTTGAACACACTTTTTTTTATTAAAATAGGCCTTTCAACTTCTAAAAATTGTTTTTGTGGCACTATGCTGGGCAGCAAATGTCTTGGCAAAGGGAGTTGTGGGGGTTCTAGGAATCTTTGCCAGGTCATGAGTACACCCAGAAGTGATTTCACCTGAGTCTGCTCCTTTCACCAGGAGGGAATGAGATGGATGTGTATTCTGGTCAAGGTTCACCTTCCCTGTGGGGACTGCAGAGTCACCTGGGTTAGGAAGGTCCCATGATGCTTTGTGGTGAGCAGAGACCAGAGGGTCCAAGACCCAGGAAGGAGATCAAAGATTGGGTAAAATGGAGACTTTTGCATGTGATGTGAACCAGACCGGAGATGTGCTGCTCCGCCTTTGGGTGGTACAAAGTCGTAGATTTAAAGGGAGGAGGTTAATGCCTCAATGATGTATTTCCCGCTGTGGATGAAATTATCTGGGGAAACAAAGCTGGTCTTCTGCTGAAGTTAATGTGCTGACCAACCAGCAACAGCACATGTGAGTGACATTGCCTTATAATTTCTGCAGGTCTTTGCTGATTTGCCGCAAAATCAGCTGCATCCTTGGTAAAATTTTAACAAGTTAGAATGCTTACTAGTTATCCTGAGTCAGTTTTAAATCAGCTTGAGTATAACAAAACAATGTTATGGAAAAAATTCTGATTAATAAAATTGCCTCTCTGTACTACCCAGCACCCGCCCACAGGGCTGTGCTCTCCTGTATGCTTGCACGTAAATGTACACATAAAATATTTGTTATATTTTTTGTAACTGAAAAAATGTCAATAACCACTTATGTTTAGCCAAATATGCTGAAAAAGTGACTAGTTGCACTTAATATAGAGTGCTTATTTCATATTTCCTGAACCTTGAACATTAATGAAAAATATACAAAACTTTAAATATTAAATCTGCCACAACTCCGGGCTATTTTTTTGTTGTTGTTGTCATTGTTGTTTGGCAGAGCCCAGGCTGGATTCAAACCCACCAACTCTGGTGTATGTGGCTGGCGCCCTAGCCACTGAGCTACAGGCGCCAAGCTGCAGCTGCGGTATCTTATTAGGTAAGCCTCCATGCCGTTGAATTTAGGGCTTCCTACTGAGGATACATTTCATAGACTTTTGTTAATTTGTACATGAATGAATGAAAATTCTTAATATATGGTGAGTTTAGAAAATAGTCACTTTATTGTGCTCAGAGAACACTGCACGTTCTTGCTTTCTCAGTGAGGTTAACTCTGCGGGGCTGAGGGAGGAACTCAGAACTTCTCTTTATCTCCTTGCATTTCTCCCCCCGAACTTTGTCTTTAGGACTGTCTTTTTGATGCCTGACTCCCACCAGGCTTCTTTTCCCTCCAAAGTAGACTTGCCATCTGAGTTGCTCCACGGGTCAGGAAATCCTACGAGTCAGCTGCCCCAACCCTGGGGGCAGACCCACCTGAGCTTTGCTGGCCCTGCTCACCTGTGCTGGTCTGTAGTGCTTCAGGAGCCAGGTACCTCATAATCCTGAACTGGGGAATCTTGATTGAACTAAAGTGCTCAATTGATGTTTTTGAATGAATCCCATTTTGTTCCTATTAATGTCTTCTTTTCCATATCAAACTTAAAGCAGGGCAGTCAAGAAAGAAGGGTTTTCTTTGAAACTTCATGCAAAATTGTCCTTATGCAATGAGTGTTAAGAAAAATATTGACTATGAAAGAAGGTAGAATGCCTTGTTTTCCAGTTCAGTCTAGATTTTGAAATTCCCTTCTAAGTGATTCTGAGCTGCTCCCAAATATGCTTCACCTTTTATTCAATGAGCTCTACTTTTAACTTCCTCCAAAATAAATGACGTGTTGTTTATTGTTGTGGTAATTTGCTGCTTTGCTGCTGTCTGCAGGTCACTTCTGGTTATCCTTGGACCTCTGCTGTTAATCTTACGTAAGAAACTTCTGGGAAAGTGTTGTCTGCTGGACCTTTCTGCAGAAAGGGGACTGATGTCACCTGTGCTGCCAGTTCCAGTAGACACTGACCTCCTGGGCCTTTAGAGCACGTGAAATGTGGCTAGTGTGGCCGAGAAACTGCATTTTTATTTTGCCTTAATTCTAACTAGAGTATACATTTAAACAGCCCCATGTGGCTGGTGTTGACCACATGGGGGGACACAGTTCTAGGAGGCAGTGGCGTCCAGCTCCATCAGGCCTGAAGTACAACCTTCGTGGTGATGTTCTTAATTACCACAGTCTTGTCTGTTTCCCTCACATGTGCCTTCATTTATTCCCCATGAAACCAGGCCTTTATCTGGAAATAGCTTTCTTTGAATCTTTCAGTTAACACAAAGATAATTTATAATTTCTGACAATTTCCCGGCCTTTCATGGGTAGTGATGACAAGGCAAATAACCTTAATCACTGCACAGCATAAAGGCAAAGAAATTCTATTTGAGTTTTTAAAATTACTGGGTGTCTACTCAGAAGAGCAAAAATCACTTTGCCACAAAGACATTTGCACCAGAAAGTTTACTGCAGCTCAGTTCTTAATTACCAAGTTGTGGAAGCAACCCAAATGCCCATCAACCCATGGATGGATCAACAAACTGTGGTATATGTGCACCATGGATACTATTCAGACATAAAAGATGGAGACTTTACGTCTTTTATGTTTATGTGGATGGAGCTGGAAGACATTTTTCTTAGTAAAGTATCACAAGAATAGAAAAATAAATATCCAATGTACTCAGTACTCATATGACCCAATATATAAACAATTACATATCCCATGAACAATAAAAACCACAAAAAACAAATATAGTCTAGTATGGGTGTGGTGGGAGGAGGTAGAGAGTAGAGGTGGGGAGGACAATTGTCAGGAGGAGGGGGGGGGCGTTTGGCTGGATCTCACCTAATGGGCCAATGCATGGGTGGATTCTGTGCCCCCGGGTGAAGGCTTCCTTTATAACAGGAACTTTACCTTGGAAGTGAGAACAATGTAATCTCAAATTTTGTACCCTCATATT
>CAUYTI010124107.1:0-31759 GCA_963575145.1 Galago senegalensis
TTTTTTTGAGACGGAGCCTCAAGCTATCCCCCTGGGTAGAGTGCCATGGCATCACACTCACAGCAACCTCCAATTCCTGGGCTCAAGCGAGTCTCCTGCCTCAGCCTCCCAAGTAGCTGGGACTACAGGTGCCCGCCACAATGCCTGGCCATTTTTTGGTTGCAGCCATCATTGTCGTTTGGCGGGCCCAGGCTGGGGATTCCAACCTGCCACCTTAGGTGTATGTGGCTGGCGCCTTAGCCGCTTGAGCCACAGGCGCCGAGCCTGTAGTTGTTGTTAAAAAGGAAAATAACTGAAAAGAAATCTATGTTTGTCTTGTTGTCTATGTCTTTGCTGTGCCTCTGCAATTTTCTTCAAGGCGTGATTCTCATCTCACATTCATAGAGCATCTTGATATAATTCCCAAGTGAACTTTTTTTATATGGTTCAAAATTTTGAATGAATACAAAAAATAAAAAAATGAGCAATACTGATTATTACATAATGTCATTATGTTGCTATTAAATCTATTTAACTCCTAGGATAAAATAAGAATGTGTGGTTGCTGTTTTTCCAGATAGACATTTTGACATTTTTATTGCCCTTTAAATTAGAATCAAGATTGTCAACATTAATAGGATTGAATGCTTAAGGTTTAGAAGGCCCTTGAAAAATACTGTAAGTTACACAAATATAATACGGTGTGACATATAATATCTCAAGTATCCAAGAATTGTGGGACCACACCTACGGAGCATATTGCAAGGGTACAAGTCAAATCTATCAACAGAACATAGATGTCTTAACCCAAAAGTTAAGTAAAGGAGGCAAAAGCTATGCTGATTAGTTTGATGTAAGCACTCCAAATTGTATACAAAATCAACTCATTGTACTCCACAAGTGCATAAATGTATTCATGATCTGTGTGTATATGAAAAAGAAAAAAAAATGTGTGATGAGTTTAAATGGTAAATGATTTACTCAACCTTTAGTTGGATTTCTTTAACATAAGGCAGATATTTACTAGAAGAAGTAGCCATATTTACTTTAGAAATGTTTAACATTTATTGAATGCATCATTAATTAAGAAAAATTGGAATCAACTACCCATTGCTATAAAATACATTACATCAAGGCACAGACTATATTTAATTGTCAATACTCACCCCTTACCAATTCAGAAATAAGCCACATGATAACACTCAGAGACAGAAGGATACTTTGATGATGGAAGAACTTATTGAGGAATATCATTCTGTAACAGAAATGAATGAGAAAAATTGGTAAAATGAATAATATTCATTCATATTACCCTCAAGGAAAAAAAGACATCATCTTCCCTAATTCTCTCTTCTGCCCTCCTCATCCTCTCAAAAAATGGACAGATACAAATAAATGGGGTTATGTATGAATCATAAAAACTTTCCAATCTCACAAACACCATATATTAAACTAATACCTTAACTGAAGTGTTAGGTGCTATACTGCCTTCAGGTCAGTAATAATTACAAGAATAACCATTATTAGCTCAATGAAGTGGATGCCTTAGATGTTGTTCTTGGCTCTTAAGATTTCAGGAATCAAATGTAATTATGTAATTGCCTTCTTGGTCAACCACTTAGTCTGTTTTGTAAATACAAGCTTATACATGAGTTTTACTTTTTTTTTTTTTTTTTTTTTTTGCAGTTTTTGGCCGGGGCCAGGTTTGAAACCACCACCTCTGGTATATGGGGCCAGCACCCTACTCCTTTGAGCCACAGGCACCACCCATGAGTTTTACTCTTTTAATTGAAAATATGTTCTAATATAAAATCAAGTCCTGGGCATTCAATAAATAAAAGGGGAGCTTCTACTAAGATTGCTGTAGGATCTTATGCTGTAGGATATATGCACAATGCATATATCTAGCTGATATACCCTAGTTCAATAATTAGTCAGTCAACAGCCATGTGAATCCTAATTTTGTGCAAAATACCACGTAAGCATTAGGGGGAAGAAAAACATAAAGTAGTTTAATATTTTTTATTCAGAAATGCAGTATGTGCAAATGCAGAGCATGACATAGCACACTGTGTGAGTGACGCAAACATAAGTATTAAAGTAGATGAGGTAATTAGAAAATATCTCACTAGGAAGGTAAGAAAAATTATCTTCTTTGATACAGCATTTCAGAATCTGTAAACTGTGGTAAAATACTTTCTCTCAGAAATCAACAAACTACAGCCTCTAGGCCAAATTCACCACATCACTTATTTTCATAGATCAATTATTTTGGAAAATAACCACACCCATTTATTTACATATTTGTATTTAGGATCTGTGATAACACATAGTTTCATTCAGAAATGTAACTGTCCAATATGCATGACTCATTTTTGGACTTGGGGTGATATGGGGTGAATTGTGATATGGGGTGAATTGTGTTCCCTATAGAAAAGATGTGTTGAAGTTCTAAGCCATGGTATTTCAGAATGTGACCTTATTTGTTAACAGGGTCTTTGTGGGTATTATTGTTTAAGGTGACATGCTATTGGGGTAGAGTGAGACTCTAATCCAATATGACTGATGTTCTTAAAAGAAGACAGAGGCCTTCACAAATACCAAAGAAGTGATGGCTTTCCTCTGCTCCATGCTGCTCTGAGGTGAAAGGAGAGCCACGCAGATAGGAAAGTCACTAACCCCTAACTTATCACCCCCCTCCTCAGGATCCCTAGGCTTTACACACATGCAAAGTCACTCCACTGCTCATCAAGCCTCCGTTTCCTTCTGCCCATTTGGGCAGGAGTTGCTCCTGGTAGTTGGTTCACCCTTCCCCTCTTTTTTCCCCTTCCAGACCTCCAGCTGCAGCCCCTGGGGAGAAGCAGCCTCTCCTCTATTATCTCCATCCTTTCACTTCTCTCTCCATCAGCCCTTGTCTCTGCCAGATGCCTTCTTCTCTATAGACTTCAGTGCTGGAGTCAGGGGGTCCATGGTGGAAACTTTGTCATAGTTTTAAGAAGACAATAGGGGTAAGAATAGTGATGAGGATCATGCCCATCATGCTTTTCCTGCTTCCTCCCAGTTAAGGTCCCTCCTCCCACCCATTTCTTGTTCTAACTTGGTAATGAAGAGTACTTATTGGGGAGGAAAATAAGTGCTGCTGCTGATCTCATCTCTGCAACCTTTCTCTAGCCAGGGAGGGGAGAGCAGAGTTTGGTGCTAGGTCCTGGGGCCCAAGGACCCCTTGCTTTTCACCTGCTATTTCTTCTCCTGCTCTTCCTCCTGATCCAAGTAGAGTGAAGATAACACAATTGATTAAAACATTATATTCCAAAGAAACAAACAACCTGGATGCATTCTGATCTTCCTTGTAGATACAGACAGACTTCTACCTTCATCATCTTCATGAGTTTGAACCTCTTGCTAATCTTGGGAGGACAGATCTTCTTGAAGAAGGGAACTCGGTTGGTAATGAACAGCCCAAATATTTTCCTATGTGTAGTTATAATAATTCCAGTAATGTGGTTTATTCTAATCATTTACATCCTGAAAATATGGTGTCTATATTCAAGACAAGGTACAGTCTGAATGCCTGAAACTACCAGAATCTGAGAGAAGGGTATATTCTCTCCCAGAATCTTCAAAGAGACAAGGGCCCGGCCAGTATTTTAATGCCTATAGAATATAAGAGAATACATTTGCATTTTTAAGACATCCAACTTCTGGTACTTTGTGATGGAAACTAGAAACCTAATACACTTACTCATTCCACTTCATTCATTTTTTACTGTGGAACCAATCCTCTAGATGTATAAAAACACAGAATGAGTGTTTTGCTTGAGATTGCTTAAACCCATGTAGATTATGAATGGGTTATGAAACAACATATATACCCAAGCATGTAATAAATCTCTACATTAGTCATTACAGTGTGTGTGTATGTGTGTGTGTATAGTAGGTAATACATCTTAGCCAATTGATGTATTCCTCTAGTTTTGCAAATAATCACATAAACCTACCAACACATGCACATACACACATGTAAAGAAAGATTGTAGTGGTGCACATCAACACAAACGGCTGTCAGTTTATTATGTCTTAGTATTAGTATTACCAGGGATTTTGGTATTTTTTATACAATAAACATACATTTTGAGATCTTAATTAAAACAGTATAAAATATATTTTCATTTAATAAAAATTCAGGCTCATATCTAATAAATACGTAAGTTTTTTTTTTTAAATTTCACGTTTTAAAATTCCAAACAAGATTAATGATATAAAATTGTTGTGATTTTGGTAAGACTTTGATAAATTCATATATATTTATCTTTTAAGCACGATTTAATGAAGTTTTAATGTTATACATCATAACACACCAGTGTTTCTTCTATAGTATGAAAGAGAATAATTGGAATATATGGTCCAATTCACATTCAATTAGTGATATACTACTTCATGCTAAAACTTGTGCTGCTGCTGAATCATTTCATTTATAGAATTCTAATTGGATTTTATAATGGTAATTCAAAAAAAGTATCTGGGAAAAACCTCACAGTTGTTTTTATTTCCCTTTAGAGAAGGGTTATTAATTATTGAATCTATTAAATTCTAATCTGTGCAAAAGTTGGTTACTTAATAATTATAAGAAATAATCTAAAACTAATTGTTACTATAATCTCAGAAATGAAACAAGTATTTGATGTTTAAATACAGCACAATATGATTGAAGCAATATTGGAAAGTATTTTCAACTATCAAGTTTTTCTTACAAGACATCTGTGGTATGAGTACTCACAAAGAGAGGGACAGAGCTTTTCAAATGCAAAATGTCTAAAATAGAAAGTTTTAAAATATTATTAAAACTACATATTAAATAGAAAAACACACAATATTCCTCAATACAAAATAATGTCAATACTTCTAATTACAGGCATACTTTGTTTTTGTGTGCTTGTTTTTCATGCTTTGTAAGTATAGCATTTTTTTACAAGTTAATGGTTTGTGGCAACTCTGCCTCAAGCTAATCTATTTTTTCAACAGCATATGCTTACTTCATGTCTCTGAGTTACATTTGAGTCATTTTTGCAAATTTCAATCTTTTGCATTAGTATATCTATTAGGGTGATCTGTGATCAGTGATTTTTGATGTTACTATGGTAATTTTTTTTCATGCCATAAACTATGACATATGAGACAGTGAACTTAATAAATGCTGTATATGTCCTGAATGCTCCACCAACTAGCTTGTTTCCATGTTTCCGTCTCCCTATCTACTGAGAAAAGAAATATTGAAATTATGCTGATCAATAACTTGACAATGGCCTTTAAGTGTTCAAATGAAAGAAAGAGTCACACATCTCTTATTTTAAATCAAAATCAAGGAACGATAAAGCTTAGTGAGGGCTGGCCTCTCTCCTTTCTTATTTCTATATTCGTCATCCTCTCACCCCACTAAGCCACTGGAAGGGAACTATAGCCTTCTTGGGCTGGTTCTCCATAGGGCTATGCTTCTAATGTGCCTAATATGATCAGGGTTTTTATCATGAAGCACGCTATATTTGAATGAGTGCTTTTTCTGCATCTATTGAGATTATCATATGGTCTTTGTTTTTAATTCTGTTTATGTGATGAATATTTTTTTTCTTATATGTGTTGAGCCATCCTTGCCTCCCTAAGATGAAACCTACTTAGTAGCATTGAATTACTTTTTCATGTGCTATTGGATTCAGTTTGCTAGTATTATTTTTAAAAGATTTTTATATCTGTGTTTATTAGGGATAGAGGTTTATAATTTCTGCAATTTTATTATTTTTGTAAATTTCTGTAAATTTATTTATTTGTGTCCTTTCTTGCTCTCCTGTCAGGATCCCGCTGGCTTTATAAAATCAGTTACACAGCATTCCCTCCTCTGACATGTTGGATCAGTTTTGGTAAGATCAGTACCACTTCTTCTCTGTAGGCTTGGTAGAATTTGTCTATGAATCCATCTGGTTCTAGGCTTTTATGTTTTGGGAGGTTTTTTTAATTGTTGATTCAAATTCACTACTGACTATTGGTATATATTGGTACTTCTATTACTACCCAATTCAAGCCTTCAGGTGTATGGAGACTATCTAATTCCTCTAGATTTTTTATTTTGTGGGTAAAGAGATACTCATAGTAATCTTGGATGATATTTTGAATTCCTTGGTACCAGTTATAGTTTCCTTTTTAATTTCTGTTTGAGTTTGAGTGAATCTTCTCTCTTCTTTTCTTGGCATTTATTTCTTGACTATGTGTCTTGATGGGGACTTTCTGGCAATATAGCTTCTCACATTCTTTGAGCATCTTCTATTTGAATGTCTAAATTGCTTGCAAAATTGGAAAAGAAATTTCCTTAATTGTTTCCTGAAAATAGTTTTCTATACTTTTTCTTCTCCCTCAGGAATATTTATGATTCATTGGTTTGGAACTTTTTATATAATTCTATATTTCTTGAGGACTTTGCTGAATATTTAAAATTGTTTTCTTTGTTTATTTTTGTCTGACTGGGTTAATTCAAAAGACTGATGGTCAAGCACTGAAATTCTTTCTCTAGCTTGGTCTGTAATGTTTTTAGAACTTTGAACTGCACTTTGTATTTCCACCAATATGTCTTTATTTCCAGATTTTGTGTGTGTGTGTGTGTGTAATCTTTAATTAATTTTTTATTCATGTTCTGAATTTTTTTTTTGTTTGTTTCTCTGGTAGTGTCAAAAGAATCATTCATTATTTTTCATATTACCGGAATTCTTAAGCTGGTTGATTGTTATCTAAAGAAATAGCCATAACTTACATTTGAATTTACTTTCATTTGGACAGGATATTTCAATTTAATTTAATTTATTTCATTAGTTTATTTCATTTTTGAGCATGTGCCTAAAATCTATGTTGTGCTTTTCATTTAGCTTCCATCTGGGGCATTTTCAGGGGCTTAGGCTCTGTATGTGTACCTTGGTTTATAGATAGCCTTTATACCATGGCTTTCTCAGATGCTGACTGGAGTTGGGAAGCATAGGGCTGAAATTCAATCACTAGTCCAGTATGTGGCAGTTGAACTGCTTACAGCGGGAGCAATGAATGTGAGCTTGGTCTGAGTTTGCTCATATGGTGGGTGGTCTGTGGAGTAATCAGTGATCTGAGTTCCCAACTCAGTCCTGGAGTACTGGGAGGAGAAAATCTGTGCAGAACTGGATGGCCAAGTTCACCCTCCTATACCTCAAAGGTAAGTGTAAGCAACAGCCTTGATGGGGTGGGAAAGAGCTTGTTTGAATTGTATGAAGATCTCCTAGGGGTGAGGCAGAGTAGGACAGGCAGGTGAGGTGGGAGGGAGATCACTGACCAGCTCCCCAGTTTGGATTGGTCCAACTCCTTATCACACCACTGTCCTCAAGCTTATGACTTTTAGCTCAGATAGATGTGGTCTTTTTTCTCTAGGTCATAATGTAGTTGAGGGCATAATGGAAAACTGCTATCCTGCAGCTATTTGCCCAGATGGTCTCAGGGCAAAACTTTTCTCTGCCTGAAACAGACAGGTTTGCAGCTTACCTGTACTCTGCTGCAGGAGGTTGCACCATTCCAAAGGGAGGGATGTAGGTCACACCCTCCACACCAGCCAGGGTGCAGTGGGGGTGCCATCAGTAGGGATTCAGCTGCTCCTATGTACCATGGAATGACGATTCCCAGTGCACTGGCATCAACCTCCTCATGTGAACAGTCATGACTGCCTCTGCAGCAGTTCACCAAAAAAGAATCCCCTAAACAGAGGAGAGCTCTGCTCTGAGGCATCCTGCCCTGAATGTTAATGGTGCAAGAGTCCAGCACTCCCCTTGGTACCCATGGCCTGCTGAGGCTACTAAAGTCAGAGTATGTGCTGAGCAACGTTTCTTGGGGATCTAGCAATGCAGAGACCCTGATATTCCCTGGGCAGGGCCGCTGCCAAAATGCTGCCTCTCTGTGTGAGGAGGGAAATGGACCACACTCTGTGCAAAACCAGGAGTGATGAAGGCACTGTTAGTGGGGTGCAGCTTCCCATGAAAACCTAGGATTGTCTGTCCATCCTGTGACATAACCACAGGGAACCCCCATCTTGTAGTCACAGCTATCTGCATCAGATGCTGGTAGGGGGTAGAAAAGTCCCAGACTCTGTGTTCTTGCCCAGACACCGGTGTCATTTGTCTTCTGGGGTAGAGCCACTCTCCTCCCAACAGACACCACTCTGCACCTGTGTTTCCACTGGGAGGGGTGCAGACACCTGGGATCATAAAGCAGGAAGCTCTCAGATAAAGGAGGACACACTCTCTGGTTTCCTTTGTCCCAAGGGGCATTTTGTCTCATAGCCCCTTCCCTTTCCTTAGGTCAGCCTACCCTGAGGGGTGGGACTCTGGGAATCCCCATAGCTTCCCTGAGTCTCCTTGGAACTCTGTGGTTGCCACAGTCTGAGTGGGTACTGGGGGATTATTGTGGGGCATCTAGTGGTAAGGAGACAGAAGAGCTGAGGCTCCCTGGGCAGGACAGAGGCCTGCAATAAGTGTATACATAGAAAGCTACTCACTACCTTGGCTCAGGTCTGTGAGGATGGGAATGGCCCTGTGTGGTCTTCCCACCTGGTGCTCTGCTCTTTGGAAGTTCCCAAGTCACCAACTACAGCAGTACTTGGGCGTATGAGGGCAAAGGAGCTGACCATCTGCTGCATGGGTGAAAGGAGCAAATAGAAACACTACCACCTACATAGTCCATGGAACTCCAAATTCCTTCAGGATCTGTCTTTGCCAGAATCTTTTTCCTGGTTCTGTACTATGAATTTTCCCATGGATTCTCTGGTAGGTTCTGGCACATTTCCCTCAGTGTTCCACTTGGGCTATGCTTATTCACCTGCAATATTTTCTCCTCTCTGGGGAGAAATGATGACTGATCTCTCCAGTTGACCATCTTGAAATGTGTAAAATAGTAATAAAATGAAAATGATATCAATATACTGCTCATGGGAGTATATATCAGAGCAAAGTTTTGGAAGACCATTTTTCAGAGTACATTGGAAACTGTAAAGCTTTGTATTTTCACTTCCAGAGTTTATTTCATTGAGTTATAACTAATTATATACTTATTTAACTTGATGTCTGTTTGTCAGGTTATTCATTGATCATTATACTAAAAAGAATGATATGCCCAAAAAAGATCAAAAATGCATTTAAATTAAATCTATACGATAGTCATAAAATAATGTTCAGTCAAAAAGTTGTAAAATTATTTGATAATGCGTAAAGATACCCACAATAAAGTGAATATGTAAGTTCCTAGCTTAGATAATAATATATGCCATTTACAATGTTTATGTAAAAAAAGTGGTTCAATTAAAAAGATGGGAAATATATTCTTTATACTGCCTATTACATATTTTCAAGTAAAGGAGTAGAGGATACATGTAAAAATAATGTTAGAATATGGAGTGATAATTCCTTTTCTTACCTGCATTAAAATATCTGTTTGTATTTAAAGTACTTTGATAGTTATTCATATACAACATTAACTTACTCAGGGTGAACCTTGACTTATATTCAGTGAATAACGTGAACATAATAGATTATTTTAGTTTTTCGAAAATATTAAAATAGTGTATCATGTACCCTTAAATTCAGTTTTGGCATGGTAGGTGAAGGCAGAGTTCTGATATGTTTAAGAATTGCTGCTAGACCAGTATGCATGTATGAAGTAGTCATTTCATCTGTGATGGTGACAAAAATAGGGACTTTTGCATTGTGAATAAAGATTTCTTCAAAGCTGAGAAATTACTGTAGCATTACATTGTCTCTTGAAGATGTTTTTATAAATGCAACTGTTGAAAGTAAGAGAAAATATTTGAAAATACAGCACAGAAATAATAACCATAATGGCATGGTTTCCCTCCAACCTATTACTCTTTTTTATCTTCGTTTTTATATTCTCTGTAGGTATTGCCTTATCTTTAGATTAACTCTCAGAGTGAAAGGTTAATGTGTGTATGTGGATGTGTATTCACGGTTGTAATTTAAGACTATTCTGAGTGAAGAATTCACTGATCTGTAAAATATAAGAGGCCCAGATTACTGCAGGGAGTCCTGCCTATGGCCATTACCCCTATCTCCACAACGCAAACCCCTGGGTAAAGAAAGCTTCTCACAGCAGGCCGTGACCACTTCTTTCACAGTAGAAAGGATTATAAATGGATTGATACAATAGATAAAATGAGGGAGAAAATCTGGATCAGGGAGCCTGAGAACTAAGCATCAAGTATATGAGACTATTTAAATAATAGGTTAAAATAAAATTTTCATCTCACATTTCAAAATTGGTTTATTCTTGAACGTGAAGAATAGCTATATCTACAAACTTTAATGAGATTCATACAAAAGCAATTCAGGTATATAAATATAAACTTAGAAGTAGATGTAGTAATTTAAAGAGAATTAATATACAGTGAAATAGTATTATTAAGAAAATACTTGAACATGCTCTGTACACATTTACATGCTCATAAATAGCTTTGTAAAATCCCATTATTACTTAAACTGGTGTGTGAAAGAACACCCTCTATGATCATTACACTTCAAAATTTCAAAGTAGATTTAATTCCTTGCTTATTCTCTGTTTCATAAGTGTTCCTAAATTTCCCATTTGTAAGAATTAATTGAAGTCTCTTCAACATATAGAATTTCCTCAGTGTTTATAAATCAATATTAAAAAATAATTATATTTTGATTGTTCTTATGAAGAGGAATAGAATATACTGTTGTAATTATAGAATTTTTGTTGAGTATCAGAGATTCAGATAAAGGAAATCAACCTTTCTGAGAGGGCCAATGAACCAAGTTATAAGTGATCAGCAATTCAGCCATCCAAGAAATCTGATAGTTCTGGATTCATTTATTCCGTGAAAGGGAATAGAGCTACCTATATTTTTTTCACATTCTTAAAACATGATAAGAAATTATTCATTCACAGTGTGAATGAAACTGCACATTCTGAGTTTGTATATCATAGCTGCTAGTTTCCTCTGTTTTGCTTATTCATGATTTCAGAACTTTTACTCAAACCTTCCAGTAAATCAGGAAAATGGGAGCATAAATATAATCAAAAGTAACCATTTTACCTCAATGGTAGCTTTCTAATGACTTTTGTATCAACTTATCAAGGTGAACATAAAAATTCTATTCAAATAATTATATTTTAGTTTATGACTCCTCAAAGACAAGCTTTGAGAATGCCAGAATTTTATAGCTATGACAGAAAGAACCTGCATGTGGCTTGGGAACTTAAAGGAGGTCTCACAATTTCCGGAAAAGTCAGGGTTAGTGTCAAAGATCAACTTTCAATCTTTTTTTTTCATTTACTATTATTTCAGAATCTATCTTTTTTTATTTTCTATTTTTGGATGCATCTCATTTATGTATTTACTTATTTAAGATTAATATGAGGGTACAAAAGGTTAGGTTATGATGTTTACATTTGTTAGGTAAAGTTCAAGTTGCAGTTTGGCCTTTCATCTAGCCGTGCTGTATACCCTTATATTTTACTCATTAGGGGAGAGCTGACCAATCCCCTCCCTTTCCCCTGTTTCCCACTTCTTTCTCCTTCTCCCCTTGAATTTAATTGTATTTACTCTCCTGAGGGCCTATAGATGTTTATCTATTGCTTTCACCTTAGCATTGGATGCTTCTTTTTCCATTCTTGTGATACTTTACTAAAAAGAATGTGTTTCAACTTCATCCAGGTTAATACAGAGGATGTAAAGTCTCCATCTTTTTTATGGCTGAAATAGTATTAGATGGTATACATATACCACAGTTTATTAATCCATTTATGAGTTGATGGGCATTTGGAGTGCTTCTACATCTTGGCCAGTATGAATTGCGTTATGATGAACATTCTAGTGCAAATGTTCCTAAGGAAAAATTATTTTATTTCTTCCGGTGTAGAAACCTAGTAATGGATTGGGGAATCAAATGGAAGGTTTACTTAGTTCTTCAAGGATTCACCATACTTTTTTCCATAGAGGATGTACTAATTTGCAATCCCATCAGCCTTGTAAAAGTATTCACAATCTGTCTTTAGAATAGCAATAACAAAAAAAAAAAAATAATTTTAAATTTGGTTTAAAATGTAACTAAAAATAGTAAATATGAACATTCTGTCAGATTTATAGGAATAAATGATACTTTTTACCATTGTTAACGCAGACAAAATTATTTGATTCATTACATGCCAAGTTCCCATTGGCTTCCTCCAGTTCTTCTAATGTGTAACCACTTATAATCAGTACACACAAATTGTCATGACTTAGCATGTGTTTTCAAATAGACATTTTATCATGGTGAAATATACGTGTGTATATATATATATATATGTGTGTGTGTGTATATATATATCTCGTATTATTTGACATCTTAACCATCTTCATTGTGCTATTCAGTGGCATAGTTACAATGCTGTGCAACAATCCCCACAATTTTCTGAGGTTTTCATTACACCACACACCAACTAGAGACCCACTAAGCAATAACTTTCAACTGCTTCCCCCAGACCTCGGTAATTTTTAATCTGCTTCCTATAGCTATGAATTCACCTCTTTTAGATATTTCATGCTATTTTTGTACTTTTATGACTGGTTTATTTTACTGAATACAATGCTTGTCAGGTTCATCTATGTTGTAGAATGTATGAGAACTTTATTCCTTCTGTGGCTTAATAATAGTCTAATGTGCATGTGTGTGTCTGTGTAAATAATTAATACTGTGTAAATAATTAAGTTGATGTAAACAAATTAATATAATTTATGTATTATTCCATTCTTGAACATCTGTTTGTTTGTTTGGTTTTTTAACATTTTGGATTTTGTTAGCAATTTTACAATAAACATTTTAATATCTGTTTAAACCCTCCTTTTAAATTTTTTGGGGGTATATACTCAGGCTTGAAAGTGCTGGATCATGTGATAATCCCATATTTAAATTGTTAAGGCCCCTTCAAATTGTTTTCTGTACTGGCTACATCATTTTATATGTCCACCAGCAATGAGGACAAGTTCTGAATTCTTTACATTGTTATCAAAATTTGTTCATTATAATAATTAATATTATTACTACACACATCCAAGTAGATTTGAAATAATGTCCCATTGTGATTTCTGTTTGCATTTTCCTAGTAGCTAAAAATTTTCGTATGTGTACTGGCCATTTGTTGATGTTTTTAAAGAAATATTTATGCATTTGCCGATATTTTTACTTGGGTTGTATTTTCATTGAGTTGTAGAAGTTCTATATATGCCAAATATAAAACCTATCAGATATAGGATATATAACATGCAAATATTTCCCATAATATAGATTATGTGCTTTAAATATAGTTTTAATTGTATTTGTATATTTTTAATGCCATTTGTATATTTAAGCAATGCAACTAGTATTATGAGTCATGATCACCAGATTTTATTCATAAAATTATTGTTTAAAAAAGATCCTCATTAAGTATATGTTTTTTTCTTGGCCAGAAAATTCTGGGGAAAGCATTTTGCATAGTAGGAATAAAAACTACTTTAATAAACATGATGAGTAATATGATAGAAAATATCACAAAGAAAATCATGGCAAAGAAATGACAATACTATATCAAATGATATACTGTAAACATTGGAAGTATCACTGTTACATCAGGAATATTATGTCATAGCCATTGATCACTAGCTCTGGTCAACATGTAGTAGAAAGTAGTAGTCATAATTGAGAAATAAAAAAATAAAAAGGGCATAAACATCAAAAATATGTACAAAATATTAACCCAAATCAAGTAGATAATCACATGATTATGTATAAGTATCTAAAGAATGATTATTAGGTAATTAGTGATCATAATTGAGAAATAAAGAAATAAAAAAGGCATAAACATCAAAAACATGTACAAAATATTAACTGAAAATTAAGTAGATAACCACATGGTTATCTACAAAAATCTATAAGAATCTGCAGAATAATGACTAGACATTTTAATTGAGTTCAGGAAATCTTCCCAGGATAACACTAGCATTAAAATTTGTATTCCCGTATAAACTATAAATAATGGAAAAGTTAATTAGAAATAAAAATCAATTACTTCTAAAAGAAAAATAAGTCTACCTAATAATAAATTCAGCAAAGAAGAGCAACAACTTTATGAAGAAATAATTACCTTTGCTGAATGAAAAACACAATTTTTTTATATAAGTTAATAGAAATATGTTCATACAGTATATTTAAGAGAGCTAGGAAGTTTTTTGAAAAATTATTTTAAATGGAAAATAAATTCTTGTAGAATTTACATTAAATATATATGAATATTGACAATTTTTTTCAATTACATTTTTCCTTTTATGTTACCGTATTGAAGTCACAATATTGATAGAACAATATAGAAAGCACAGATTATTATGTCAATTGACTTTGTATAATAAATAATGTAAATTCCAAGAATGATAAAGTATTCAACAAACTTCTGTCCATGGGGAAATTATTTTGTCTGTGATGCAACAAGCCAGAATCTGAAAATTTTGTGTTAGTAGTTCAGTGAAATTTTCCACATATACGTAATTATGGTAACATGGTGCAGTCATAGGCTCCTAACACCATTGATGAGGTACAGTGTGGGATCAACAGTGTCACGATAAACCAGAATATATAGGGATCATTAGGAAATTTCTGAGATCCACAAAAATCTAGACACATAAAATTCGCACAGATGGAAACAAATGAAGGCCTCCCAACACCACTGAGAAGCTGAGCATGGTGAAAAAGTTCTGTCCATTATGTTTAGTTAATGTAATTGGTATTTGGCATCATTTATATGGAGCCTTCAAGGAGTTATGGGACCTACCTCTTGTCTGCATTTTCAGATATGCTAATAGATCACAGGGTTATAGTTACAGGGAAGGACAATACATGATGGCTTAAGTGAAATAAATTACCAAGTAAATAATAACTTCTAAATGGAAATTTTAAAATAAAGTACTTACCGTTTAAAGTACTTACCATGAAAGCCATTATTGTGACATAAAGCAAAATCACATTACCACAACATATACTGACACCACCTAAGTGTGGCCTAGGTAGTTTTTCTATTTATGTTACCAAAGCAGAAATTCTCAAGGTCAGACAATGTTCTTATTTGGGTTGGAAAAAGTTCATTGAAATGCTTCATTGCATCGCTGAATATTATTAGTAAATATACCTGATCCAAATTCACACCCTGTGCCAAGAATATGTTAGCTAATCTAGAAAAACAGAAAGTATTTTCAGTAGAAATATATTTCACAATATCTTGGTTTCATGGAAACTTTGGAAACAAAGGTAACTTTGTAACTTTCAAAAAAATATTTGTAGAATTGACCCAACCATACAGTGATGATATTAAAATGTCATTTCTGTCCTTCAGGTGACTAATAGTCACTTGGAGAATTAAATGAATGAAGTTATTTAGGAATAAAGAAATGGTTTGGAGTCTAAAAGGAATTCAAATAGGGACAGCACCTGTGGCTCAAGGAGTAGGGCACTGGCCCCATATACCAGAGGTAGAGTTCAAACCGAGGACCAGCCAAAAACTTCAAAAAAAAAAAAAAAAATTCCAATAACAGTCAAACTAATTCTACATACAGCACCAGAGCTTCTTCAATTTTATTATTTTGGAACAATTGAGGAGGATATAATATAGGTTTTCAAAGATACTGATTGTAAATTGAATAATTCCTATACCAAAACCCAAAATAGACATAAACACAGATTTATTGATGAGTATGGTAGCTCAAACTTATTAACCCTAGGGGCTTGGGAGGCAAGAGGGTCATCAAGAGTGTGACCTATCTGGGGAATATAGCAAAACCTCAACTCTAAAAATATTTTTAAAATATTTCAGTCATGGTGATGTATGCTTATAGTCCCAGCAACTCAGGAAGCTGAGGCAGGAGGATCCCTTAGGCTCAGGAGTTCAAGGCTACAGTGAAGTATGAATCTGCCACTGTACTCTAGCCTGGGTGGCAGAGCAACATTCTGTCTTTAATAAAAACAAATAAAATAATAGAAATATATTTGTACATATAATATATGTTTATACATACATATTTTGATAACTATTATATAAATGATTTGAGCCACAAACTTACCAAGCTACTGAGTTCATTATCTTAAATGGAGTATTATTGGTATAATGGGTATTTTGAAAAGTGAAATTGAATAACATTAAAGGGGAGAACAAATGTATTGTAAGTATGTCAGAGTACTTAGAATTGATTTGTTTTGCTTATAGTAATAGGGAGTATTATTAACCTATTTTCCCTGTAAATTCTGATATTTGTATATTCATTCTCCTTTGTTCAATATATTAAGTGTTTTATTTCTCCATGCACATACATGCTCTAATGTATGTATAGTATGATTAAAAGCTTTTATATAACTGAGTGCCAAATAATTTGCTCATTGTTATTTTTTCTCTAAAAATATTTTCTTAAATTCAAATACACAGTTACAGGATAAATTTACCTTACAGAACCTACTAAATTATATTTAAAACTTTTTAAAATGTGTTAAGTTTTATTGTTTTACCTTGAAGAGGGTATGAAATGAAAATAAGGGTGAAATACTTCATTTGAGAAATTTACATTCAGTGCAATGAGAATTTAAATTTTAAAAATAATAATAATAAAAGTGAAGAAAGACAGATTCTCACCAGCCATATTTGGATCCTAACTACACTGGCTACTGTTTGGATCTCAGGATTTAAAGTTGCATCTTTTAAGACTCATTTGCAGACTTCGTAGCCTCTTAATCCTGGTGATGTGTTATTTCATTTAGTTCAAAAATGATCACACAATAAAAATGGAGCACTCATCAAAAACAAAATGATAGTCAAAGGAATCTGTAGAGGAAAATAGTGTTTATATGCTTTCCTAAAGTTATTACATTCAACTGTGTTTCAATTAACAAAAAGAGAGCGAGAGAGAGAATGAGACTCCAATATCTTTTTTCTTTTCCTTTTTTAAAATTTGGATTAATATGAGGGTAGAAATGATTAAGCTACATTGTGTGTTTGAGGTAAAGTTCAGGTTGTAGTTGAGCCCTTCATCTAGGCAGTGTGTTATAGAGACTCCAATTTCAATCTGTGAAAATAAAATTTCCCTCACTCTTTTTTAAAGAGGAGAGGATCAAATAAAATTGGTTAAAATTGGTTATCACCCTCTTTGTAATAGTGATCAGCTATAACCTTGTGGAAGACTATCCAGAATTTTATTATTATTATTTGTTTATTTTAGCAGAAGAAGCTGTGGTCTCTCTAGTGCTGTAGCTGATTCCAACCCATTTAAAATTATCATCTCCCGTCTTTAACGTAGTCTAGATTCTTCCCATTCCTGCTGGCACAACTCTTTATTGTTCTAGCCTGGTTGAGTTATGTTTGCTATAATTTCTTAATTTCTGTTAGGATTTATTACTGAGTGTGAGGGAATGCCCAGGTTATCTACTCCTTTAAATATACTTCAATGTACATAATGTGTGGTTACAACCCCAAATCCTGTACTAACCAGGATAGACCATACCAACTAGTAACTCTCTTTGAAGTCCAAGTCAAAGAAATGTATCACTACAAGCCATATGGCAATCACAAATTAACTGATTGAACTCTTACTGTGTCCATCAAATAACATATTCATCCTGACATACCAGCCTCCAAAGAAGAATTAGTAGAAAATACAAATTCAAGTGATCAAAAAGGGCAACTGCTAACTTTATATTAAAACTCACATGTTTTGGACACAAATATGTCAGTCATTGGTTTGAGATATTCAGCATCCTGGGGAGCATTCATTGTCTTCACCAAACTATATAACTAAGGATTTAATGATATGTTGCAAAGTTCTAGCAGATTGACTACATTTAGTTAATGGGCACCTGGTAAAACCAATGTGTTCAATGATCATGACCACCTTGGTGTGTCTTGTTTTATTATTATTTAATTGCAGAATATTAAAGGGTATGCATCTTTTGCTTATATATTTTGTTTTTATGAAGATTGAATAAAAGTTTTATACACACACACACATATATATCTTTCACCCATATAGTGTCTACCATACCCAACTGGTGTGAACTTACCCATCCTCTCCTCCCCCCCTTCCCCAGCTTGATTTTCATTGAGATTTACTTCCATATGTGCAATTAAGTGTTGATCAATTACTTCCAATGTGGTATTAAATACATGTATTTGTTTTTCTATTCATGTGACGTTTTCTTAGAATAATTGTTTCAAATACTTCCACGTGAGATATGACCTAATTCCAATGAGAATGGCTCATATCAAAAATTCCCAAAACAACAGAAGCAGGCCTGGATGCAGAGAGAAAGGAACTATTAAAGTGCTGGTGGAACTTCAAGTTAGTGCAACCTCTATAGAAAATTGTATGTATGGAGATATCTCAAAAAACTTAAAGTAGACCTACCATTTTATCCATCAACCCCACTGCTCAGTATATACTGAAAGAAAAAAGATAGTTTTTTAAGAAGGGCACCTTCACTTGAATATTTATAGAAGCACAATTGCAAAGAAGTAGAAGCAATCCAAGTATCCACACTACGTATACATATATGGATTAATGAAATGTGGTGCAGATGGACCGTGGAGTACTACAGTCATAAAAAATCTTGGTGAGCTAGTATCTTTTTGAACCTTGGTGTTATCTTCTTTTCTGTAAAGTGGACCCATTGGTTTAAGCCAATGTTGTGTGAAATGACTTTGTAAAATAAGGCATTCTGTAAGCTCACAGATGGTTGTACTGGTAAAGGCAGTATGCCCAGTAACAACAATCCTATAGTAAGAATGTGTATCTGTTCTAATAAGAAAGAACTACACTCAGTCAAAATTTAAAGGGGTTCTGATATTATTTATCCACAACCAAATGGTTGGCAAGTCTCTCCAAGATATTGTGTTGGCATCAGTCTTTATCACTACAAGTTTGGTACTCAATGGTGGAAGTAAATAAAAAGCTTTATTGAAGGGAGGCTTATGTTCTTGAACTAGTCATTGCCCACTCTTGCTTATGGAGCCATTGAACATACTCTGTGACTGAGGAGAGTGTTTTCTGACACCAGTGTGAGGCTTATCCTTCTAATAGTAGGTAAAGAGAAATTGATGTAAGACAAAGATATCTGCATGCTTTCAATCCATTCTAGAAGTGCTTCTACCCACATCTTTTTTCAACTTTCTTAGCATTTTTCTTTTCTATGTGATGCTGTATTCAGGCTTGTGACTTGCTAATTTATTCTCCATTTTGTCAAGTCAATACGGGTCATTAATGCAGTTCACATTTCCTTATATACAAAGTAGATTACAATTTATTCTGATCATATGTCTGAGCACTATGAATATTTCCTTTCATCACTTTCCTAAATGATGCCTGAGGGAGAATGTTATTTGGCGATAGTCCACTTTTGGAATCAGCCAAAATACTGTGCATATCAATTTGCTAACTAGGACTGAGTTATTTCCTCCAATTTCAGTTGGTGTAAGTAACTTCCCATGAAGCAAGTGATTTGAAGGGAAGTTGATATTGCTAAAAAGGTAAGGTCCATAATCATCTGGGCCACTTTATGGAAATTTAAGTAATTGTAATACCACTAAATGCAGAAGTAACTGCCATCCCATTTACCACAAGCCATAAGGTCCCTATTGCTTTTAGATAAATGAGAAATCCTAACATAAAATCTCATTTTCAGGTATTCTTTTCTAAAACTGTTTCAATACCAATTATCTAATTCTAAATCTTCCACAGGTAAGACTGAGATAATGAGTATTCTAATGAATATTCTTGTGCAAAAAAAAAATAATTTATGTATGCAGAATACTTCAAAGTGAATCACAGACCTAAATGGAAAATGCAAAACTGTAAAATTTTAAAAATGTAATCAGAGGAAAATCTAAGTAATTTAGGGTTTGGCAACGATGTTTTAGATACACTAGCAAAAGCTCATCCATGAAGGAAATGACAGACAAGTTGGACTTCATTAAAATAAAACCTTTCTTCTGTAAAGACACTGTTAATAGAATTTAAAAACAAACCACAGGCCAGGAAATATATTTACAAATATATAGACCATTAAAAACTTTCATCAGAAATATACAATGAACACTTCAAGTGTAACAATAAGAAAACAAATAGCTCAATTACAAATGGGCAAGATTTGTGAACAGAAATATCATCAGAGATGACACACACGGAAACTAAGAACAGGTAAAGAAGCTCAAGATCGTATGCCATTAAGGAACTGCAAATGTGAACTATAATAAAATATTAGTAAACTCTTAAAGCAGCTGAAATCCAAAGATGGACAACACCTCTGACAAAGATGTAGAGCAGCAGAAAATCCTACTTATTGTTACTAGAATACAAAATCATACAATGACATTTGAAGACAATTTGGTAGATTCTTACAAAAATAGACAGTTTTACCAGAAGACTCAATAATTGAATTTAGTATAAAATTTATAGCATACTTCTAAGTAAAAGAATACAGTCTGAAAAGGCTTCATACTACATGATGTGCTTCATATGCCATTCTGAGCTAATAGGATGATAAAGGCAGTAAACAATAAAGAGCTGCAGTGATTCCGGATTCAGCAGGAGGACAAATGGTTCATATAGTCATGGATTAGAGTTGAAACATCAGTAAAAAATCATCTCTAACTTGAAAATGATTACAGATGGTTAAATAAAGAAATATGTGTAGATGTGTATTTGTGTATTTATGCAAAGGTTAGTATGCACATATTTCTGTACTGTCAGCTGATAATTTTAAAAGAAACGACACCCCAGTGAAAGTCCAGTAGCAATAAATATACCTGGTAACCAAACTCGGTTTCTACTACCATTTTCTAATAAAGGAAAGGGAGTATTTTGGAGAAATGAAAAAGCACCTAATGGCCAAAGTTACAACAAATTGAGCAATAAAATAAAGGCTTACTGGATTATAACTCAAAGTGTAAAATGAGTATCCATATGCTCATATTATATAAATGATTGATTTATTAAATTAGTAAATGGGAAAGAAGAGAAAAATCTTTCCTTTGGAAATCTAAATTAATCATTACTTTACCCTAAATGAAGAAAAGCATAACTCACCACTTCTTAAGTGTGGGCTTTGCATTGCGTCTTCTTCCAAAGAGTATAGCAGGGAAAGAGCTTTTAAAAAGTTGCTTCAGGCTCGGAGCCTGTATGTAGCTCAGCAGCAAGGGCACCAGCCACATACACCAGAGCTGGCAGGTTCTAATCCAGTCCAGGCCCGTGGACCTGCCAAACAACAACAGACGACTACAACCCCAAAATGGCCAGGCGTTGTGGCAGGTGCCTGTAGTCCCAGCTACTTGGGAGACTGAGGCAAGAGAATTGCTTAAGCCAAAGAGTTGAAGGTTATTGTGAGCTGTGACGCCCTGGCACTCTGCCCATGGTGACAACATGAGACTCTGTCTAAAAAAACTTTAAAAAATTGCTTCAAAATAGAGAGGGGTGATAAACACTACTTCTTTCAGGTGATCAAGAAGCAAAAGTATACTTGATATGATTTGATAAAAATGGCACTTTACCTCTGTGTTCCCCCCCAACACATAATTTCAGTCTAATCCTGAAAAAAAACCTGGAAAATTTCCAGTAAAGAGCCATCCTACAATATAGCTAATATTTCTCAACCTTAATAGTTTTGAAGAGGTAATGCTGAAAACTGTCTTAGCCATGAGAGGCAAAGAAGATATGATAATGGCATGTGGTATCCTGTGTAATGACCTGGAACAGAACAAATAGAAAAAAATACGTAAAATTTATGAAAATCTGATAGTTAATATAATGTCCCAACATTTATTCACTTATCATAGAACACGTATCATAGTAATGTAATAATAATGATCAGAACTGGGGAGGGGAGTATGGAGGAATTGTCTATACAGTTTCTATTTTCTATTAATCAAGTATTGATCTTAAGAAGTCTTTTAATTTAAAAATGCAAACATAAGCCCCCACCTTCACGATGCAAGTATAGTTTATTTTTTTCTAGTCCATTGCCTATTGAGAAGTTCATAAAGATATAAAGTGAAAAAAAATGAAAAATACAAATAATTTTCTATATAATTAATCTGCAGTTGCTAGTTGACAATTAAAGGCAAGTGTACATTGATAAGATGAAATACAAAGTTTGCATTATAACAGACTGACAAGTGAAGAGATGAACGTGTCCAAAACAAGAAAATAGGATGTTTGGTTTTGGCACCTTTAATTGAGGGCTTTGGAGAAATTTGAAATAGGTTCATATGTAATTTAAATCATATTACATTGCACAAATATGGAGATATGCATTCAGTGTGTATCTATTTGATTCATCTTTGCACATGTATAGATTTGGCATCTGTTACATATAGAGCAAATTAAGTGTTTTAATTTATTATTAATTTTTTCTAGAAAATGAAATTGGCAAAAGTATAGGTTTATGTTTTTAATTATCTCCTACTACAAAGATATCTCATCTACTACCAAATAATAGTTTATGTACTGATACAAATTTAATATTCTTTAAATGTTGTATTTTGAAATAAAATGGTATGATGTGTCTAACTTTTCCTTTTTGTTCAAGTTTGCTGTGGCCATTAAGATTTTGGGGGATTCCACATGCATTTTAAGATTTTTTTTTTTATATTTCTGTGACAAATGCCATTGGAAGTTTAATAGGAAAAATGCTGCATCTGTCAATTGCTTGTTGCAATATAAATATTTGAACATTAATTCTTCCAGTCCATGAACATAATATATCTTTTCATTTCTGTGTGCCTTCTTTGATTCCTTTTTTCAATATTTTATAGATTTCAGAATATAGATCATTGGCCAAGTTTATTCCTAATTATTTTATTCTTTTTAGCACGATAGTAAATGTGACTATTTTCTTCATTTATTTCTTGTGTAGTTTGTTGTTAATGGATGGAAATGCTAAACTTTTTCATGTTGATTTTGTATCTTGCAACTTTACTGAATTTGCTGGATTTTGGTGGATTTTCCAGGGTTTTCTATTTAGATCGTGTCATCAGCAAAGAGAGAAAATTTCACTTCTTCCTTTTCAATTTGGATACATTTTAAATATTTCTCTTGAGTAAGAGCTCTGGATAGAGATCCCAGTACTACGTTGATTAAAAGTTGCAAGAGTAAGCATCTCTTGCTTATTTTTCAACCTGGAGGAAAAGCTTTCAATTTCACTACTAAGCAATTTTGAGTTTGCCATATGTGATCTTTATTTCATTCAATTTTACCATGAAATGATGTTGAATTTTGTCAGAAGCTCTTTCTCCAGCTATTGAAATTATCATGTTTTTCCCCTTTATTCAGTTAATGAACTGTATCAGATTGAATAGATTTGTGTTAGTTGAACTATCCTTACATCTCAGGGATAAATTCTACTTGATCATGAATCTTAATGTCCTCTTGAATTTGATTTGCTAGTATTTTGTTGAGGATTTTTGCATCTCTGTTTATCAAGGATATTGAACTGTAATTTTTTGTCAGTGTTCTTGATTGGCCTTGGGATTAGGATAATGTGCCTTTGCTAAATGTGTTCGGAAATATTCCCTCTTTTTCAGTTTTGGAAGAATTTGAAGAGAATTAGTATTAATTCTTTAAATGTTTGGTAGAATTCATCTGTAAAGCTATTGGGTCCTGTGCTTTTTTGTAATAGGTAATTTTTATTACTCATTCTTTCTCCTCAAACATCATTGATCTGTTCAGGTTTTTATTTCTTTATGACTCACTCTAAGTAAGTCATAAAGAAATATGACTGTATCTATCTATCTCTATCTACATCTATCTATCTATCTATCTATCTATCTATCTATCTATCTCTGAAGGAAAGAAAATCAGTGCATCAAAGACACATCTACACTCTTTTGCATCAACCATAGAAGACATTATGTTAAGTGAAACAATGAGGCACAGGACACATTGGACTGCATATTGTTACCACTACGTGAGAGCCAAAGCAGTTGACCACGTAGATGTACAGAGTAAAACAGTAGCTACCAGACAATGGGAAGAGTGGAGGATGGAGAGAAAAGGAAATGTAGGTAATGGGTGCAAAATCATGGTTAGATAGAAGCGCTAAGCACCAATGTTCTACAGCACAAAGGGTGTCTGTAAATAGCAATTTAATATATATTTTAAAATAGCAAAAAGATAGAAATTTGAATGTTTCTAACACAAAAAAATATTATAGATGTTTAAGGGGATGGATATCTCAATCATCAGATTTGATTTCTACACATTATATATACATGTATCAAAATATCACTTGTGTCCAATATATATGTACAATTATAGGAGTACTAATAATCGCCCCTAATGTCACCGTTTGTAGGGAAAATGAGAAATTGTAGCTAAATGTACCTTTATTTACAAAATATGTGTTATAAATTTATACAAAGAGGTGGGCAACAAGCAGAGATTATATTGTAAATATTTTGTAAATTGTAAAATTTTGTGAAGAATAATTTATAAATAAAGATACAATTAGCTAAAATTTCCCATTTCCCCTAGGTGTGGCAACTTTAGGGTGACTTCTGTGACTCCTGGTGTTATTAATCAGGTAAAAAATAAAAGAAAATCAATTAACAACAGTGTAGGAAGAGTGTGATAAATGATGCTTTAACTGATGGAAATAATGTGTCTAATACTCAAATTTCAAGTTTTTACTTAACAAGTAGCCTCTCAGCTCCATCTAGATTAGATAAAGTAGTATATTATGAATGTGGTGAATACGTGACCCATGTCTTAACACTTAACCAAATACCAGAAGGATGATGTGATTTCTAATCTCATAGGGAAAAGTGATTATGAGAGTGTAAAAGTCTAGTCCTAGGAAGAAAACTTCAACACTAAGCTTTTCAATGTCTATAGAATGGACATTTAGTTTATTTATAAATGTAAAGATCAGCAAACATATATTGATGATCCTGAAAATGAAAGGGGCCAAAGTAATAAACCAGGGAATATGTGAAGTAAGATGACTTTCATTTTGCTTCACTAAAATCTTCAAGTGCCAGCCTTTAGTTTTTCATGTATTTAAATAAATCAAAAGGTTGGAATAGTAAAGTATATAATAAAATTTATATTTATGCATACTAAATGTTTAAATACAGAGACCTTTGTTTTTAAAATTATTAAAATATTAGCTAAACTTTGAAAATTGTGTGTCTATCTAGCATCCATTTGTTTATAAATACATTGAAGAAGTAAAACAAGTTGTTCTTTGATTTAGATAACTTTCACCCTTTATAGGTCCAGAGAAATTAATTTATTTTTAATAGCTGCAAGTTTTATGAAAATGAGCTATCACAGAGTTTTAAATCCTACCACTTTTTTATTTCTAGAATGTTCTGTTCTTATAGTGCCAAAAAAGAGTAATGAGCTGGAAAAAGTATAATACAGTATAATATATACCCCTACCAGTTTTGCAATAAGTCCAGAACAGTATTAAAAAAATCAATTAATTTTTATGAGTATTTTAAGATTTCAATCTTATATGGCTATTTTCCGGACTACGTGCACATATTATGATAACACAGTGTGAAAGAGCAGATGGTCTCTTTTAAAGCATATGATGTGCATATAGATTCAATATAATTTTACCAATATTCACATAACAATACATTTTTAACTATCAGAAACCTAAATATAGTCCAACAGAAGACACACAAAGCACCTATGACTCAAACAATTAATTTTAAAATTACATTTCTTATCTACCTCTAATTGCTTCAGCGGACACATCCTAGATACATAGTTCAATTATCACATCCAAGATTCAAAATAGAAAGCAGGATAGATTCTTTTCATTTTTTTCCCATTGAAAATAATAATTATCTCCTGACATTCATTAGTGCCTAAGAGAATGAAAAAGTGATAGGTATGTTATCCATCCAAATACTAAAGAAGGCATTTCATCTCTGTGGGTACAAAAACCTAATTTTAACATTCTGGTCAATGTTGAAGAAAAAAAAATAGAATGAAAATATTGTGTATGTACACTGAACCATTTTGAACACATTTTCCATGTATCTGAGAGGGCTTTCCAGGGATTACTTTGATCATTTTTATACTTTTGAATAGATAATTATGACTTCCCAGGAGATTATGGTAGACAAGTGATCAAGACTGGTTGGATTTAAAAAAAAATCAGTTGAGGCAACTGTCACTTTAATCATGAGATTCCCTCAACATTATGAAAGAAGAATAACCTGTACTGACACTGATATTCTTCTGACAAGTCTGTTCTCTGGAACAGCAAGTAGAAAAGCAGCACACACATTTAAATCTTGACTTCCTGTGTAGTTAGGGATTCCTCTGTCATGTATTTAACATCCACAGGATATACACAATCTTATTTAATTGAGAAGCTGGCACAGTTAAGCTTATGTTCATCTCTACTATCTGCATGATCCTGAGAAAAATCCCAGGATTATAAGCCAGTCTTCTCAAACTTCATTATGTAAACTGATCACCCAGAATCCCACTACTGGGTATATAACAAAGCAAAAAGAAAAAAGAAAATGCATACATTGAAGAGATATCTGTACTTATTTGCAGCTACATGGGTAAGCCTGGAGGACATTATGCTAAGTTACATAAACCAGGCACAGAAAAACAAATACTGCATATATTCATTCATATGTGAGAGCTAAAATAGTTGATTCATTAAAACAGAATGTGCATTATCCTGGTTCAATAGACCTGGAGTCAGAACTGCCATTGTGTATTTTAAACTCACTTTCAGGTCATTACAAAACTGGGCTTTGGTACTAATACTGCTTCTTTGTGAGAAAACATTGTGAAGTGAATATACTTAACACTGTGTCTTCAACACAGACAAGAGAATATGAATTAGCTACTAGTTAGCTATCATGCTTGTGAGAGAACTTAGGAATAGTTGATGCAATGGCAGAATGACACTGAACTCATTATTTTGTGTGTTTACTCTTTCTTCCATGTTTCACTATTTATGTCTTTCTCCACAATTGTTGACTAGTTTTCTTTTTTCCCATATATATTACTTATCAGGAAAGTCTAGATATTTTGAAATACACTCTGGCATGGTGCACATTAGATGACATCCCACCAAATGCCCTCCCATCAATCTCCCTCCTCCTACCTCTCCTTTTTTTACCCCTCCCCCTTTCTGGACTGTATTTGTTTTATCTTTTATATGAGTGTGTAAGTATTTATATATTGATTTCACATTATTGAGTACATTGGATACTTATTCCTTCATTCTTGAGAAACTTTACTAAGAAGAATATGTTCCAGCAGCTCCACCCAGGTAAACATAAGAGATGTAAATTCTCCATCTTTTTATGGCTTAATAGTATTTCATGTTATACATACACCACAATTTTTTAATCCACTAATAGGTTAATGGGCATTTGGGTTGCTCCCACAACATAGTAATTATGAATCAGGCTGCAATTAATATTCTGGTGGTACAAATGTCTTTGAGGTAAAATGATTTTTGTTCTTCTGGGTAGATACCTTGTAGTGGAATTGCAGGATCAAATGGAAGGTCAACTTTTAGTTCTTTAAGGATTCTCTATACTTCTTTCCATAAAGGTGGTATTAGTTTGCAATCTCACCAGCCGTTTCAAAATAACTAAGAGTAAAGTTTAAATATCTTACCATAACAAATAAGGAAGTAAGGTGATAGTGTTTTTAATCAGTCTGATTTAAGCATTCCACATT
Organism: Galago senegalensis; assembly: GCA_963575145.1. NCBI lineage: Eukaryota > Metazoa > Chordata > Mammalia > Primates > Galagidae > Galago > Galago senegalensis. The sequence goes on from CAUYTI010124107.1 coordinate 27,782, forward strand.
GTGTATCAAATCAACACATTGTATCCCATATGTGTATACAGTTGTGATGTTAATTAAAAATCAATAAAATAAGAAAGTCTAGATAGTTTGAGAATTTACTTTTTCCTGTGGTTATCACATTCATTTTTTTAAAAAATCATCATTTTATTTCTGCACTTATGACATGAAAACCTCGTTAAAACAATCTCTCAGTTTCTTTCAAGCCTAGGGGTACTCCTTGGATTTATTCATTCTGATACTTGTCACATGGTAAAATTAGCAGGGCCTGAATTAGTTAATAGGTTAAACAGACTTCTTCATCAAATTAAATATTATGATTTTTTACATTTATAAACTTTATATCAGTTTTATAGCAAACTTGTGCAGAAAGTAAATGGTTCCACATAACCCATGGACAACTCCCCCACTGTGGACATCTTACACTGGTGTGGCATATTTGTTATAGTCAATCAACCTACACTGACACGTCACCATCAATCAAAGCCACCAAATGTTTACATTAAGCATTCATTCCTAGTGTTGTAATTTCTTTGAGTTTTATGTGATATGTAAGGAAATGTATCTGTCATTACATTGTAATTTAGAATAGTTTCACAGCCCTAAAAATTTTCCTTTCTCCTCTTACTCATCTCACCCTCCCTCTAACCACTGACAGCCATCAATCTTTTTACTCTTTCCTTTATTTTGCCTTTTCCAGAAGGTCACATACTTGGACTCATACAGTATGTGACCTTTTCAGATTGGCCTTCTTTACGGAATAATATGATTTGAAGTCCCCTCAAAGTCTTTTCATAGATGTATCACTTATTTCATTTGAGCACTGAATTACAGTTTATTGTATGGATATCCTGCAATTTATTTATCCAACCACCTGCCGAAGACCTCTTAGTTTCTTCCAAATTTTAACAATTATGAAGAAAGTGACTATAAATATCTATGTGCAGATTTTTTGCTGAATGTAAGACCAGAAGTTTTCATTTTCATGAAGTTCAGCTCATCCACTTTAGTCTCATGGACTGTGTCTTTAGTGTTGTATCTAAAAAGTGAATGCCATACCCCAAATCATCTAGATTTCTTGCTATCTTTTTTTTTTTTTTTTTTACTGTTGGGGATTCATTGAGGGTACAAGATGTGTCACACACTGAGACCTCACTCCATCCCTCCTTCCCTCTCTCTTCTTTCTTATCTTTTAAAAGTTTTATAATTTTGTACTTTATGTTTATGATCCATTTTGAGTTAATTTTTGTGAAGAGTTTGAGACTAGATGTCTTTCCTTCTTTTTTTCTTTTTTTGTGTGTGTGCTGATGTTCAGTTATTCCAGCTTTATTTGTTGAAAATACTATCCTTGGGGGATTCTGGGAAGATGGCCGACTGGTAGCAACCCTGGTCAGAGGCTCCTGAGCAAAGGAAGAAAAACTAGTTGGAATCAGAATCTATGAAGCCAAAGATAGGGAGCTGAGCCCAGAAAGAAGTTCGACAAGCTGTAAATCCAAGGAAGAGCATTTAAGAACACAAAATACAGGTACAAAGTGGGTCCCAGAACTACTTGCTAGAGCCTCACGCTTCCCATGGGCTACAGGTGGTCGCAGAGGAGTCCCATGCTCCGGGCAGGCATAGGACTACTTGCTAGAGCCTTGCGCACCCCGTGGACAGCGGCAGAGGAGTCCCTCACTCTGAGAGGGCACAAAACTGCTTGCTAGAGCTGCATATCCCACGGGCAGCAGAGGAAATCCTGGCTCCGGTGCTCTGGGCAGGCCCAGAAATGCTTGCTAGAACTACACGCCTCCTGCGGGCAGCGGGTGGTCACAAAGGAGTCTCCTGCTCTGAGCAGCCACAGAACTACTTGCTAGAGCCTCATGAGCCCAGAGGAGTCCCCAACTTTGGCCAGGCCCAGAACTACTTGCTAGAGCCGTGCACCCCACGAGCCGCAGAGGAGACCCCTGCTCCAGGCCTCTGGGCAGGTCCAGAACTGCTTGCTAGAGCCACATGCCTTCCACAGGCTGAAGGTGGCTGCAGAGGAGTCCCCTGCTTCAGGCAGGCACAGAACTACTTGCTAGAGCCATGGGTGCCCCATGGGCAGTGGTGGAGGAGTCCCTTACTTGGGGCAGGCCCAGAACTGCTTACTAGAGTCACATGTCTCATGGGTAACAGAGGAGATCCCCGCCCAAGGCTCCTGCTCTGGGCAGGCACAGAACTGCTTGCTAGTGCCACAGGGGTCACACGAACAGTGGCAGAAGAGTCCTCCATTCCAGGAAGACCCAAAACAGCTTGGTAGAGACACACACACCCCACAGGGGCCAGCGATGGAGTTCCCCACTCCAGGCACCCATGCTGGGTGGGCCCAGAACTATTTGCTAGAGCCACGTGCGCCCTGCAGGTGATGGTGGAGGGGTCTACTGCTCTGGGCAGGCCCGGAACTGTTTGCTAGAGCCACGTGCATCCCACTGGCAGAGGTGGAGGAGTTCCCGTTCCAGGCTCCCGTGCTGGGAGGGCACAGATTAGCTTGCTAGTGCCACATGCGTCCAGTGGGCAACAGTGAAGGAGTCCTCTGCTCCCCCACAGCTACTCTGGTGGGGCTGAACTAGGACTGATCTGGTCACTTGCATGTCCAGTGCTACCGCTACCATTCCCTCACCCCCTGGCTACTCCAGGGGGTTGAACTAGGACTGATCTAGCCATTACAATAAGAATTTGCAGTCTTGTACAAAAACATGGAAGCTAAATAACCTTAAGCTGAATGATAGATGGGTCAAAGATGAGATCAAGAAGGAAATTGCCAAATTTTTAGAACATAATGATAATGAAGATACAAGTTATCAGAACCTCTGGGATAGTGCAAAGGCAGTCCTAAGAGGGAAATTTATAGCATTACAAGCCTTCCTCAAGAGAACAGAAAGAGAGGAAGTTAACAACTTAATGGGACATCTTAAACAACTGGAAAAGGAAGAACATTCCAATCCCAAATCCAGCAGAAGAAAATAAATAACCAAAATTAGAGCAGAATTAAATGAAATTGAAAACAAAAGGATTGTAGAACAGATCAATAAATCAAAAAGTTGGTTTTTTGAAAAGGTCAATAAAATAGATAAACCTTTGGCCAACCTGACCAAGAAAAAAAGAGTAAAATCTCTAATCTCATCGATCAGAAATGGTAAAGATGAAATAACAACAGACCCCTTAGAAATTCAAAAAATCCTTAATGAATATTACAAGAAACTTTATTCCCAGAAATATGACAATCTGAAGGAAATCAACCGATACTTGGAAGCACACCACCTCCCAAGACTCAGCCAGAATGAAGTGGAAATGTTGAACAGACCTATATCAAGTTCTGAAATAGCATCAACTATACAAAAACTCCCTAAAATGAAAAGCCCAGAACCAGATGGCTTCACATCAGAATTCTACCAAACCTTTAAAGAGGAACTAGTACCTGGGAAGAATCAACATTGTTAAAATGTCCATACTACCCAAAGCAATATATAATTTTAATGCAATCCCCATTAAAGCTCCACTGTCACATTTTAAAAATCTTGAAAAAATAATACTTCACTTTATATGGAATCAGAAAAAACCTCGAATAGGCAAGACATTACTCAGGAATAAAAACAAAGCAGGAGGAATCACACTACCAGACCTCAGATTATGCTATAAATCCATAGTGATCAAAACAGCATGGTACTGGCACAAAAATAGAGAGGTAGATGTATGGAACAGAATAGAGAGCCAACAGATGAATCCACCTACTTACCGGTACCTGATCTTTGACAAGCCAATTAAAAACATTGAGTGGGGAAAAGATTCCCTATTTAACAAATGGTGCTGGGTGAACTGGCCGGCAACCTGTAGAAGACTGAAATTGGACCCACACCTTTCCCCATTAACTAAGTTAGACTCTCACTGGATTAAAGATTTAAACTTAAGACATGAAACCATAAAAATACTAGAAGAAAGTGTAGGGAAAACACTTGAAGAAAT
>CAUYTI010124109.1:0-60350 GCA_963575145.1 Galago senegalensis
GCCATGGCATCACGCTCACAGCAACCTCCAACTCCTGGGCTCAAGCGAGTCTCCTGCCTCAGCCTCCCACGTAGCTGGGACTACAGGTGCCCGCCACAATGCCTGGCCATTTTTTGGTTGCAGCCATCATTGTTGTTTGGCAGGCCCGGACTGGGGATTCAAACCCACCACCTTAGGTGTATGTGGCTGGCGCCTTAGCTGCTTGAGCCACAGGCACCAAGCCTATTTTTCTGTTTTTAGTAGAGACAGTGTCTCACTGTTGCTCAGGCTGGTCTCAACTTCCTGAAATTAAGGGATTGTCCTATCTCGGCCTCCACCAAGAGTGCTGGGATTACAGGTGTGAGCTACTGTGCCCAGCCAGCTTATTTTAATTATTTTTTTTTTTTTTCAGTTTTTAGCCGGGGCTGGGTTTGAACCCACCACCTCTGGCAATTGGGGCTGGTGCCCTACTCCTCTGAGCCACAGGCGCCACCCCAGCTTATGTTTTTTATTCATTCGGCCAGCTTGTGTCTTTTGAGTAGCAGCTTCAAACAATTAATGTTAAGAGATAGAACTAATATGTAGGATGCTATTTTTATCATATTGGATAGTATCTTCTTGCTTTGTTTTACTTTTTAGGATATATTTTATAAGTGTTGTGAGCTTTAGATTTTTTCAGTGGTTTTATACTGATATCTATTTTGTTGATTCATGTATAATGAAGTTCTGAATATTTCCTGCAGTTTAAGTCTGGTCATGACAAATTTCCTCAGTGTTTGGGTGTCTGTGACAGATTTAATTTCTCTAGCAATTGTGAAACTTACTTCTGAAGGATTCAAAAATCTAAGCTGGCACTTATTCTATTTTAGATTGAAAGGCCCCACTTCTCTCTGGCTTATAGGTTCTCCACTGATATATCTACTGTTTGCCTGATGGGTTTGATGGGTTTTCCTTTTCAGACCAGTAGTTGCTTTTATCTAGCAACTTGTAGAATTTTCTCTCCTATTATGACTTTGGTCAGGTTTATTACTCTGTGTCTTGGAGAGATCCTATTTGGTATGAATCTTTCTGTACTTTGATGACCTTCTTGGAGCTGGATGTCTGTTTCTTTGGTTATACTGGGAAAGTTTTCCTCAATATTTCCCTCAAATAGGTTTTCCATGCCTTTAGCTCTTTCTTCTTCTCCTTCAGGGATACCTATAATTCATTGGTTAATCTGCTTTGCATTGTCCCATATCTCTCTGGGTGATGGTTCTACTTTTTCTTTTTTTTTATTTCTCTGCCTCTTCAACTTGACTGAGTTAGTTTGATTGCTTTGTCTTCAAGCTCTGAGTTTCTTTCTTCTTGGTTTAGTCTATTGCTGGTGCTTGCTGCTAAGTTTTGAAATTCTCTAAATGAGTCTTTAATTTCCTTAAGTTCTATTATATCCTTCCTTATATTATCTGGCCTTTTAGTGACTTTTTCATTGATTTCCTGAAGTATTTTTTGTTTGTTTGTTTGCTTGCTTCTCTTTGTTGGTTTTTAACTTTCTCTTTAATTCCATTCATCTTATTTGCCATCCATATTCTGATTATATATCTGTCATTTCACAATTTCCTTGTAGTGTTTGTTCACTACTGAGGTTCCATTGTGATCCCTTGGGGATCTCAATCTATTTTGAGATTTTCATGTAGCCAGGGCTCTTTTGCCTCTTTCTTGTCATCTGAAACCTCTTTTTTTGCCTCAGGACCAATGAGTTGTTTGCAGGGCACCTGTTCTTTGCTGGAAACTCTTCTGCTTAATTAGAAGGAGGGGGAGGTCCCTAAATGGTACTTTTAATTTTTTCTCATACTCTGGAATGTTGATGCAGCCACAGAGGACCCTGTGCACTAGAAGCCTGTAATGCAACTGTTAGTTTGATGTGTTCACCTGCAGTTGCCTCTGGTCAAGCTTATGCTGGGTGCTGTTTGTGCTGGGTGTTATATACTTACCAGATAATTGCAGGAGTGGGGAGCTGGGCAAGACCCTCTTCACTGATACCTGTGTTCTGCAGGTTGTTCTGCCCAAGGTCTTCTCATGTGGTAACATGATAGCTGGGTGAGTCTATCCAGGCAGTTGTGAGTCCTGGGCTGTGGGTGTTTGCTTAAATCAAGTCCCAGCTTACTGGTAGCTCAAGGCTGGCATGACCCCGGTGAGGCACTAGACTTTGATACAGTTCCTGCAGCAGTGGTAGAGGATCAGGGATGGGGTTTTTGAGCTCAAGTGCATTGGTAGGATCTCCTGGCAGTGTCCCAGGCATGGCAGAAAGAAGCTCTGGAGGCATAGATGCAGAGTCCTGGGCATGTGAGCCTCAGAGCTGAGACTAGGGAGGAGCAAGAAGTGGGGCTTTTGAGCAGGGCCTCAGAGTCAGGAGCAGGGATTTGGGGTGACAGAACTGATGTAACATGGAGGGTAGAGTCAGGGTTGAGCAGGCAACAGGCAGTTGGGACCTGGTGGACGAAGTCAGACTTGCAGACTTCCTCAGGCTCGGGAACCAGATGCCAAATCGGATAGATGGAGGTGGGTTCCCGTAGCCAGGGACTGCAGAGTTCTCCGACACCTCCCAGGATCCACTGAAGCAGTCACCCAAAGCCTCTCAGACTGGAGCCCTTGTGCTCAGATGTTACTATGCTCTTAGGGAATAGCACTTGGCTTCCATTCACCATGTACAGCTTAGAGAAACTTCCCATTGGTCTGCTCTTTCTGCAGCCTGGCAGGGGTAATAAGAAGGCTGCAGGTGCAAAGCTGTGGCCCACGTGGAGCAGGCACTGTACTCCCCCCAAAAAGCCCAGGATGGCTTTAGCTGCTGCCCGATCCCCACTGTGCTTGTTGTCTGGTGCAGTGACTGTGCATGGACTCCAGGCAGGTCCTGATCTGTGGCAGCACAGAGAGCCCTTTCACCACTTGTTTATGGCACCTGCAGGGTGAGCCCAGTGCCCCATATTCTATCCTGCTAACCTTCCCCTTGTGTGTTTTGACCTTGACAGGTATATCCTGTCACTATTTTCCCCCATACTGGGAGCCTCACACTGCTTCTATGCGGCTTCACGGTGTGCCTTTTGAGAATAGCTGCCCATAGTCAAGCACCTGCTCTTTCCTGGAGAGCTGCAGTTCACAGCATGCTTCAGGTCTGCCTCCGCCTCCTTTCTTTGCTTTTATTTTAGCGAATCTGCCAAGTATATTGTCTTTGCACAAATTATCTTTTATTGACATTAATGCCAAACAAGACATTTTGAATAATCATCATTTTTAGGTAACTTCTTAATATTATCCTCTTATTATCAAAATCACTCTTTTTCGTAACATTTCTTAAAATAATACTCAGACTTCAGATAAACCCATTTTAAACATTATAAGGGAATCGTATGATAAATTATCAGAGAAAAATATTATAAAGTCTTTTAATTTACTTAAATACATTATAATCACATCATAATTTTGCCTATCTCTTAAAGTAGTATCTAGTTTCATAAGGAAATATAAAGAATATGACTCACATATATTATATCAAGACATATATGTAATCAACGTGTTTTTAAATCATAATATAAATTAATACCATAATTTTTTATCTTACATGTGCAACTCTTTTGAATACCAGGCTAAACCCTGAGGACCTCCAAAAGTACAAATTAGATGAAGAGAAACAAATGATGCATAGTTGGCAATATAGACAAATAGTACTTTTCTAACTAAGAACACCTTGCAAGCCTTTTCTGAAGAAGGATTTGACACGGAAATTTATATGCCTTTTCTCTTACAAAGAGTCTACTGCTGATCAAAATTGCACCCACCCTTTGAAGTAATGTCTTTTTCAAATGTTGGCAGCAGCAAAATTCTCTGTCTTGCATTTGGCTGCACTCACATTCTCTTTCAAGGACGTAGGTCCAGAAATGCAGAGATCCATTTCTGTGAGCAGTATTAATTATGAGAACAAAGGTTTAAAGTCATGGGGTGTTTTGCGCTGGTATGCAGCGCCAAATCCTGAGTTACAGAGGCATTCATGTGTTCTCTGACAAATTTATTTTTGATATATCAGACTCCTAAAGTACAGGGTCCAAAGGAGTGTCTCCTCTTACCAGTTTTAAGCATTGTGTTTGTTGAAAATATGTTGATTTTGAATCATATGATGGTATCTAGGACACAGCCACCTGAACATATGGATCTGGACATAAGGAGAATTATGAAATAGTTCATGTGCCAAGGTCCAGTGGACAAAAATAATCTCTCCCACCAACCAGCTATTTGAAGATCTCATTATTAAGTTCACTGCCCAGAAGTTCTCACAGTGTGGGAGAAAGATAAATTAAATGGGCTGTTAAGGGCAGCTTAACATCAAGGTTCTGTTTTTTTGCTGATTGATAATATTTGTCTCTGTCGTTATGAAAAATATAATCTAGTAGGAGAGGAAGGAATAGTGTTAAAAGTGGCAAGAGAATAAAACAAAGCACTATCTTAGTTTGGGATACATGTATTTAGGGAAGCTCTCTCTTGAAGAGTAATGTGGGACCTGACACTTGAAGATGAATGAAGCTTAGCAAGGTGAAGAGGGAGGCGGAGGACATACTTCAAAAATGTCATGAGGCTCGAGTTATTCAAGGAATAGAAGGAAGATACGGATAGAGAGTAATGATAAAAGTGATGTGTAGGTGGGTATGACCTTGAGTATCACATGAGTTCTGGTAGGGCTTTTAGAAATTATATTAAAGGCAATAGGAAGTCACTGAAGTATAATAAGAGGGTATGAAATGATTAGATTTTAGCATCAAATTTTGTGCTTTGCTTCCTGTATTGAAGAAGGGTAAGAATGAGGAACTCCTAGTACACAATTAGAATGTTATGGAAGCAGAGAGAATATTGAGGCTTAATGGTGAAAACAGGAAAAAGTAAGCAAAGAAATTATTTGGGAGGCAGAATTGATGGGACTGCTAATTGGTTAAGAGCAACTCCAGCTGTGTGCAGATGGCTTGTCATTGCCCGAGTAGAGGACACTGGAGGAGAGAAGGGGAACTGGTTTGAACGTGTTTGTGTAATTTGAGGTGCCTTTGTGACGTCCACATGGGGATCTCAAGAGGCAGTAGAGATCCTAACTATGGGTATAAATGTATGGATCAAGGAAATAAACTTGCTCAAGAGGGAGTGTAGGAGACGGAGCACCAGGCTTATAGAAGTGGTCACTGGTTCTTGAGGGAGGCTCTGGGAGCTGGACGGTCTCTGAGCCAGTATGGAGATGTTTTGCAGCCTGGAGACAAGCTCTCAAGTAACTGCATGTGCGTTGAACCTTGGACATTTGTGGTGCAACAGGGTGGGAGTTGAGCCCATGAGGAAAGAGCATGTAGTGACCATTAAGCACCCATGATCCTAGTATGTGGGCTCCCCATACCTGTTGTATAATGCTTCAATAAAAGGCCATGGCAGAGGTTACTTGGGGCTTTTCCCTGCACCTTTGGGAAGCCTACCTCATGCAAGCAAGTACTTCTTTTTTTTTATTTCTTATAGCATAACTGTGTAAATTAATGCAATCATGAGGTACACTGTGCTGTTTTCATATACATTTTGAAATACTCTCATCAAACAGGTTAACATAACCTTCATGTCATTTTCTTAGTTATTGAGTTAAAACATTCATACTCTGCTTTTAGAAAGATTCACTTGTACCCCTGTAAGATAAACCATAGAGGTGACCCCACCAATCACCCTCCCTTCCCCCATCTACCCCCCTGATTTTTTATCTCTTAATAAAAACTGTTTATAAAGAAACATTTTAATATACGCATATTCTTGTATTGTGTCACTTAGGATCATATATGAAATGTTTGTAAATCAATTATTATGATTCGTGTTTAGAATTATTAAGGAAAATATAAAGCATAATTATATTAGTTTCTTTAAATTAAATATTTATTGTTTAAGAACATTAAGAAATGTTAAATATTTAATTTAAAGAAACTAATATGATTATGCTTTATATTTCCCTTAATATGTTCTTTAAATGGAAATACTTCCAAAAAAAATTAACTTGTTTTAGATTAAGACATTCGCCAAATGGGTTAAATTCACAGCAAAACTCCTGGGTCAAACTGTTTATCCTTCATCCAGATTTTTGGACAAAATTTTGATTCCATTCTTCGAACTTTACCGTGATTCAACAAAGTATTGCTTTTTCCTCTTAAGATATATTTGGCAGGAAGGCTTTTTGTTCTTTTGCCTTTTGGCTAGATAAAGCAAATAAGTCAGCAATTATAGCAGATAAAAAGCATATGCCTTTTCTTGACTTATAATTATCAAATGTTTTATTATCCAGGAAGACCTGGGGCATCAAGATCCAAGTTTATATCACACTACATGGTTGTGCCTACAGTCTGGCATTTTCTTACCTGGTAACTGAGTTAAGTGCATGAACTGAGTTAACTCTAATTCCAGAATTAGCCTGAGGTCAAATTCTGGTTCTGCCACTAAAGGCATTATGTGAATTTGAGTAAGTTACTCAGACTTCAACTTATTTACTTGCCTATTATGTGGGCATAATAACCATTACTTATCTCAGAGGCTCCCGTGAGGGTTAAGTGGATCAGTACATGGAAAGCATCTAGAATAGTGCCAGTACACTGCAAGTGCCAGCTATTATCATTGTGATCATGCCCTCTTCTTTCATTTGGTAGTAAAGTTTTTTTTAACTGGCTCTTTGGTTAAAATGAGCCATTTTTAGGTTGAGCCGTTTTTAGGTTGAAGTCTCTGATGCTTTTGAGGGCACAGGTGGGCTCGTCACTGTTTCAGCTCAGTACCTGGTGTCCGGTCTATTTCTAGATGTTTATTTCTGAGATTACGCATTGGTTGGGTTGCTAATTTGATTATCGACAATATAATTGGAGCCTCTCGAACTCACTGTAATGATGTGGAGACGTCTCTCAAGTTAAGGAGTTGATTCTTTGGAAGAATCGATTCTCCACCAGAACTTCTGCTTCTGCTATCCCCACTTGGAGGGAAAGAAGAAAGTGTGAAGTAAGGACCATGATTATGCTAGTCTGGGTGGGACAAAGGCTTTGTTACGGGGAAGGTGGGAAGGATAAGAGTCAGCAAATGAGGGTGGACACTTGATTGTAGGGGGCCTTGACTGTGTGGGTAAAGCCATTGGATTCTACTCTTTAGGTTTCGGAGAGTAATAAGATGAAAGCAGGTCATCTTTCCAAGAAACTCAGAGTATGAATCACCAATCTGTCTATACTACAAGTCCCCAGTTTTTGTTCTTAAATTTGATCCATTTCTTCCTCAGGTGGAATACGGAAGGAGGGGATTGTCTTCACATTTCCACTAGTAACCAAATAGCCTGGCCTTGAGGAAAAGACTTTTTGGGCAGGTAGTTCTTCCATAATCCTCACATCATTAGATGGCTGCCTTTTCTGTTCCTGTGGTGCTGACCTTGGGCCTCAGTGATTTTTGGGGGGTAAAATTTCTGTCTTTGGGAGCCTCCAAAATTGAGATTTGACTGTTCTAGAGGTGTGATTATAAGGATTATCATTTCTTTAATCCGTTAACTATAATAAAATTTTATTCTTATAAATAGTTCTTTGCTAGGCAGTCCTCTATATACATGCAGAGCAGATGCTCTGTATTTTCTTAGTACTGTAGTCAGAATCCCCCGTAAGTGGCCACATTAGTCTCAAAGGTTAATTATTCTATCAGCTAAAGAAATTCTCCAGCATCCTCCAGAACAGAAATGTCTATGTAACAATGTTGCTGGATAATGAGGGGAAATATTTCCATTAATAATATAGTGCAGGGACTGGAGACAATTGCCATGAGGTTAAAGGGTAAGAACAAAATGCCAGAAGGAAGTAGGTAATCGAAGGCTGTCTAATTTTTATTGTATTTTGCAACAAATTCTTTGGGGATTTTATGCACCGCCTCAGACAGAAAATGGCAGAAATTAATTATATCCAGCTTTGTATTTCCAATTTGTTCATATCCTCATTTTAGCACTCCCGTATCACGTTAATGGGGTTGTGTTTGGGTTCCCCACTAAACCGTGGATCCTTGACCTTGAGGACAGGCCACTCATCTTCTGGTCCCCAGCACCTGGCACAGGCTTGGCATGTGGGACGTGCTTAACAAATGTTTGATTCCTTTGAATGAGAATCTGTGCTTGCAAAAGTCTGCATAAAGTAACAGACGATTGCCACCAGTCAGTGGTGGCCCAGCCTAAAAGAAAACAACTCTCATTACAGAGAATCGGTCTTAGAAACCGAACATTTCACAGGGTGCCCTCAGCAGTGACAGGGACGAAACTGACACTTGATCCATTCTTTGTGAACAAGAAGGACTGTAGATCCACAGATTATGCTATGCAGCAGCAGTTTTGGTGAAAAGTAGGTATAAATATGAGAGATTGATGGTTCCTGACGCAGACCTGGGAGGCTATCAGGACTGTGCTTCCCACAGAGACTGATTTCTTTCTCCAGGTAGCAGAGAGGCAGCAGCTGAAGCAGGAACCAGCTCTGGCTCTCTGTGCCCTGGGCAGAGTTCCTGGACTCCCTGGGACTGAGGGACAGGGTGGCTCTCTGCTTCATCTGCACGGGTTGGTCCAGGAAGTGCATGTGAAATTCTCCCTGCGGACTGCTTGTCTCAGCTCCCCTGGTCATCCCACACTTTCTCTCTGTTTCTGGGTCCTGTCCTGCTCCATGTCATGAGAATAACTATACTGTCTGTAGTTATGCCCTGGGTTGAGGGCTAGAAAACCTATTACAGGCCTTGCTGGGCAAAGAAAAGGGAACTCACACCATCAGATGTTCTTACAGACCCAAACTGAAATGCGCTCAGCTTTGTCCACTTCCTCCATCTCCACCACCAGCTCTAGTTCCATCTGCCATCACACGTATGTAGATTGCCCTGGCCAGGTGCCAAGTGCTGTGTGATGTTCTTTATGTGGGTTGCTGCATTGAACCCTGAAAAGGACCTGTGAAGTAGAAGCACCCCCGTACCTTTAAAATCTTAGTAAAACTGGTCACTATGAATCCACAGAGCAAGTATTCTACAAAATATAAAAATTAAAAGTTCTTTGTGTGGGCTCGATGCCCGTAGCATAGTGATTATAGCACTAGCCACATACACTGAGGCTGGCGGGATGGAACCCAGCCCAGGCCTGCTAAACAACAAGACAACTGCAACAAAACATAACCAGGTGTTATGGTTGGCGCCTGTAGCCCAGCTACATGGGAGGCTGAGGGAAGAGAATCCCTTGAGTCCAAGAGTTGGAGGTTGCTGTGAGCTGTGATGCCCCAGTACTCTATTGAGGGTGACATAGTGAGATTCTGTCTCAACCCTCCCCCCCCACACAAAAAACCCTCTTTGTGTGGCTGGCTGCTGGTGGCAGAATACATCTGAAGCTCACCTGAGGTTCCGGAGAGCAATAGAGCAGTGAGGGACATTTAAACAGAGAAAAGGCTTATGATTTACGTGTTTTCCTCTTTTCATTTAAACCGTGCAAATGCCCATCAGGATGGAAACCACACAGGGAAACTCTGGTCCGAGAGGCTATTTCACTCCAGTCTCTTCAGTGTGATGCGGTGTGGGTTGCCAGATATGCTGAAATGGAAATTTAGTGCCTACTGTATTCTGGGATGTATTTACATGGTATTTTTGTAGTCTGTGCATGTCCCGTCTGTTTATTACTGAATAAGCCCTATATTTATTGTTGTTGGTTCACTCGAAGACTGACATACTAACATTGAAAGGATGAAGCAAGATCATATCTCAGGGTAAAACACGCGGGCTAGAAAATGGAAACTCAGAAGCAAATACTGATATCTGTGAATAAAGAACCAATTTTCATTTGGCTTTACATGCTTCTTAAGGAGCCTATCGTGTTTGTATCTGTGTACGTTATTCCTCGCTACAAAACTAGCGAATGCTTGTTTAATACCTTCAGATAAGGATGATGTTTTACTGAGAACCTGATTCTTCCAGAAAAGCTCAGAATAATAAGAAAAAAACAAATACATCAAATTACTGTCTGCAGTGATTGTAAATAGCTTTTTTTCCCCTGTAGGTTTCTGGGTTTTGCCACTCTAGTATCAAAGGAGTGATTTTTTTCCAGAGCTGTCATTTGTGGTATTTGCCTCCAAATTATGGACTAAGATATGTCAGTACCTGAGCAGAAATATTCGCTTTCTGAGAAACATACGTTCCTGTGACATGTATGATTTGAAAATAGCTATTGCCCCATAGATTCTTTCTTTTCCTTCATGATCCTCTTCTTTTTGCTTCAGAATTACCTATAAAAAAAAGGAAACAGAACTGGATTTTATATTAAAATGGTGGAAATTTCTTTCTTCTCTTTTCAGGCTTGGAAGATTTTTTCTGGCCCCCAGACAGAGAGATTTGCTGCCACCTGTATCTTTGGGCTTTACGTAGCTGATAAACAGCCCATGGATTACACAAACCTCCCTGCGTTCCCATTCCCCGCCCTGGACAAATTACAGCCTGCCAATAGAACAGCCCGGGAGTAGAGCAGGCATTTGGTTTTAAACTGTCTTCTTTTTCTTAAATCTTTAAAACAAGGCTATGATTCTTCATATTCAGTCAAAATATAAAAGGCTCAGGCTCAGTGCACACTAGGAAATTGCAGCCTCGCTCTCGCTGCCTCCCCGCCCCCTTTCCTTTGAGGGCGACCCTTTGCTGCATTACGGGCTGCAGAGCTCTCCGGGAGTCGGAGCCACGGGCTGGGTGGAACTGCACGCGAGCTCGGCCGCCTCTTTGATAGCCAAAACTCAGATTCTCGCTGGAGGTCATCTTTTACATTCTATTTCGATTTTATAGAGCTGCTTTTGATAGAGAGAATACAGACACATCGCGGAGATGTGTGCAGCATGACAGTTTTATGAAAAGAAAAGAAAAACCCAAAGGTTATTCAGTTACCTACCAGTCTCATCCGATGCTGCAATTTTGGGAAGAGACGAGTTCTCATTTCAATATGGGGTGGTAGATGCGAGAAACTCTTCTGGCCTGATTAATTGGCTTAGTTTTTCCTTGAAGAAAATATTTTAGGAAGAGAGGGAGAATATATCAGTTGCCCCATGCTTACTCTTTCTGTCTCTCAAAATTTTATTTTTATTATGAAATAATATTGGATTTTGAAATAGTGTTACCTTGGCCAGGCTTGGTGGCTCATGCCTGTAATCCTAGCACTCTGAGAGGCTGAACTGGGTGGATTGCCTGAGCTCAGGAGTTTGAAACCAGCCTGAGCAAGAGTGGGATCCTATCTCCATCACAAATAGAAAATAATTAGTTGGGCATTGTGGCTTACACCTACTTGGGAGGCTGAGGCAAGAGGATTGCTCAAGTCCAGGAGTTTGAGGTTGCTGTGGGCTATGACACCAGCACTCTACCCTGGGCAACAGAGTAGGACTCTGTCTCAAAAAAAAAAAAAAAAAAAGAAAGACTTTTTTCTGGTCTCTTTTTCGACAGTGCACATTGGTCAGACATTCTTCTACTTGGCTTGGGTTTCTAGGACTGTGGGGGTGGATAGTTCCCCATTTGGAACCCAGAGGGAAGCCTAACCTCACACTTGGCAGGTTATTGAAGAAAGAGAGGCTTGTCCTGGTGGCAGGTAAGTATTCTGGGGTGGCCCTCACTGTACCCATGTCACCAGGCAGCCCACGCTCTTCTCACTGTGGTGACGTGTAATCTACACTGGGTCCACTGTGGTGGAGACCAGCCAGAGAGGGTTAATGCCTCGGTGCTCTGACCTTAAGCGAGTCCCTTTCTTTTCTGAGCCTCAGTTTCCTAGCCTGAATATTTGGAATATTACACATTAATCCCCTCTCCCCCCAAATGTTATTATGAAAATTACGTGGGATAATACAAGTGAAATTCTTTCTGTTAAGGAGTGGTCATCTAATAGAGGCATTTTGCTTTTGTTATTTTTGTTGTTATTTAGGAAAATCATTGTTCCTCTCCTGCCTCCTCAGATGTATTTGAACCTCCCGTGTAGCCTGACTCTGTTTCTCAAATTCTTCTTTCTAGTGGGTATCAGAAGGATAAATCAAGTATTTGGTGTGGTATCTCCTGCTAGGTATTAACTAGTGTGAAGGACTCTATTGTTTTGCTCAGCAGATCTGTCTCCTTGTTGGTCAATGCCAAGTGCGTAGTAGGCGTTCAGCAAGTGTTTGTTGAGTGAGCTCAGAAAGTTTATAAATCTACCAGATGAGGGGAACCATATCTTCTCTTCTGTTCCTCCATTTCTCTCTTCCTGTAAGGGCTGCCTCACTGGGAACCCTGGAGGGGTGGAGATACATTGGGCAAGTGTGAGCTTTAATCTGATACAGTCCAAAGATTTCACATGTCACCGAAGTGGTCCTCGGTTCCATTATGGTTTGATTTTCTTAGCACCTACCTTCGTTTTAGCAGAGCAGACCAAATGTCTTTACACATTCATGTGGCTTTGAAAAAATGCTTCAAGGAATTAAAGAATTGAGTGTTTTTATACTTGTTCGCAGAAACCAGACCTCTAGCTAAAAAAAGGCTTGTTTCATTGCTGACTTCTCATTTGAAGCTAGTTCAAGTGAAGAAGCCTAGATTGTTTTTTGAAGGTTACAATTAGCCCTCAAGTCATGAATGTGAGTAGGAAGTAATACAAGTGTTCATTTATTTCTGGGCATGTTTAGAACTTCTGCATAATAGACTTTGGTCTATAAATGTGGTACATTTGTGATTTAATGGATTTTAAAGATAGTTTTTTTTCACTCATATTTATTTAATTTATGTTGAAACCTTAATAAAGTATGCAACTCTCATGAACTGTGGACTTACTGTGATGTGAAAGTTATTCCTCCTCTGTCTTTCACCGACTCAGTGTAAAGATGTTTGTAATGTTTGTATTTGGATTTTTTAAACATTTCAGATCATATATGGGTATGTACATTTTGATTAGATAGTTTACTTTTGTGTCTGGATATTTAAGTTAAAACATAGCATTTTTAGTTATCTCTTTGAAAGATGGCGGAGCAAAAATGAAATGGTGGTAATTCACTACTTTATCGTAAATATAAGACATATTCAGATGAATGAAATTAATTTGTAGCACTAGAAATGAGTCTTGGAAGGGTGGCATCCTGCCTTAGAGGATGGCTGGTGGGTGGCTGATCCCGGCTGGCCTTTCTGGGCCCTCCAGGCACAACGTGAGCCCCTCTGTCAGTGAGGCCACTTTGTCTAGTGACCAACAGGATTTTGAAGACGTGGAGGATTTCTTTCAGTGAGGTTTGAGGCAATAAAGGTATTAATTGAGAATGATTAAACCCATACAGTGGAACAGGAATTGCATAGACTTGATTTTACTATCGGTTTTAGTGCCATTGTACCAAACAAAAATATCCCACTGTGTCCCCATGTTACAGCACTGGCTTTTAGCTTCGGGGCCCTCCTGCTGAGGAATGGACGGCTAAGAGTTTCTCCTCTTTACTGATGGTGGCCATCGTTTATGTCTGGTCTGGTTCTGATTTCTCGGCTTGCTAGCTGTTCAGATTCTTCATATCCTTTTTTCTCCTTAGTACCCTTCTCTTCTCATGATCCTTTGTGCTGGAATTAGAACACTCTTGTTACTGGAACTCTTTTTACTAATAGCAGAAATTTTTTACTGTCTGCGTCAGAGGCTACTCCAAGTTCAGAGCTGATCTTGTGACTTCCTCATCCGTGTTGCTTCCTTGGGTTACTTCCTCCAAGATACAACAGAGTGTTTGTACCCATTCTTGTCCGAATATGAATTTTCTGTCTGTTTTCTCAAGTCTTCATTTTTTACACTTCCATCTGTATCATGTTCTTGTTTACCTCTGGGCTAACGTGGAAGGGGAATTGTGAGTTCATAAGGCTTTTTAGTAGGAAGAGTAATTTTCTCACTGGGTTTGAGCTGACAGTGGATTTCTTCGTGGGCAGACACACAGACACCCTTGCACTTGGTATGATAAAATGGGGTTTCACTATGTATTAAGGGGTTATATAACATATTTGCCAGTCATAAAGACTTTAAAATTACCTGGAGTCCAGCTATATATTGGTTCTGTGTGTAACGTCTATGTACATAATGAACATGGACAGGTCATTTCAATATTTTGTTTTGTGTCATCAATACAGATTTTTCATAATACGTATTTTTTAAAAATCTTTACTAATTTGGAGAATTTTGTTCTAGAAATAACTGCTTTTCTTTGATTGAAAATAGATGTTGATTTACTGAGACTTTAAAAGGCTGTGATCTAAGTGAGAACACAAATACGTCGTGCTCATGTTGGGCCCCAGCCCCTTTCCTTAACGCTGTCTCTAGAACCATAAAATAGGCTTAATTTCAGACGTCCACTGAGAGCACACGTTCTCCGTTCCCTGCAGGTTTAAGAACAGACTCCAAATAAAACATTAGAAGGTTTTCTTCTCCCACTGAAATCCAAAGAATAGCTAAAAGCTTTATTTTGGAATAAGTTTAGATTTACAGATGACTTGCCAAGATAGTATGGAGTTTCTGTTCACTTTTCACCCAGCTTCACCTAATGGTAACATCTTACATAATCATGGGTAAATTTATTAAAGCTAAGAAATTAACATGAGTACAATACTTTTAATTAAATTACAGACTTTATTTGAATTTCATAAATTTTTCCTTCTGTGAAGGACAGGTTTTAAAATCATTTCTATTTAAGAAAACAGAGTTATTTCACTAACACAACTCAATAAAATCGTACCTTTAAGAGATTAAGCAGTCTAGTATAAATAAATTGTGGGAACCTTGTCAGGGAAAGTTAATGATGAATGTTAAATCAATTTATAAAAAGAAATATTTTTAAAAATTGACATCTTAATTTTGGCACACAAGAATTGATTATTTTGACCAACTAGGGTAATGGGTATAATATTATTTATATGACTTTTTCTCTTTTTTTTGAGACAGAGTCTCACTATGTTGCCTTGGGTAGAGTGCTGTGGCGTTGCAGCTCACAGCAACCTCAAATTCTTGGGATTAAGTGATTCTCTTGCCTCAGCCTCCCAAGTAGCTGGGACTACAGGTGCCCACCACAACACCTGGCTATTTTTTGTTGCAGTTGTCATTGTTGTTTAGCTGACCTCGGCTGGGTTCGAACCCTCCAACCTCAGTATATGTGATTGATGATGTAACCACCGTGCTATGGGCTCCAAGCCATGAGTATTTCTTTCTAATAGATGTAATTTTTCTTTTCTTTTTTTCTTTTTTTTTTTTTTTGTGCAGTTTCAGCCGGGGCTGGGTTTGAACTCCAGCTTGTGGGGCCGGTGCCTCACTCCTTTGAGTTTTCTTAAAAATCAGGAGTGAGGACATAGGGATATTTTTTATCGCACTCTCTCCTTCATCCTGCAGTCTTTAAATTCAGTGACTTTCTTATAAGCTTTTGCCTGTAAGTGTGATTAATTTTGCACATTATATAAAATACTGCCAATTTTGATAAAAACTAAAATAATTTTTATTTTTAAACAAAGAATGCACAAAAAGCACAACCAATAAGCTGGTGAATAAAAAAGATAAATACATCATACTTTAAAGAAGGCTTATGTTTAAAAAAATGATGAGCACAGAGGTGTGGGGGAATAACATAATAATGTAATCTCATTTTCATCATAAAAAGACATCATCCTATTTTTAAATTTTATTTGACAGCTTAGCAGCATTAATGCATATACAAAAGACCATCGATGCGTCTCACTTTCCTTTTTGTGTGCCTCTGTGCTTGGTTAAGGCATGATACCTTGAGATCACTGACTTTTCAAATGTTCCTTTTTCATAAATACCTCAACACTAGGCTCAATAGAACAGAAAACAGCTATGTGCATCGGGCGGCACCTGTGGCTCAGAGGGCAGGGCACCAGCCCCATATACTGAGGTTGGTGGGTTCGAACCCGGCCCCAGCCAAACTGCAACAAAAAAATAGCCGGGCGTTGTGGCAGGCACCTGTAGTCCCAGCTACTCAGGAGGCTGAGGCAAGAGAATCGCCTAAGCCCAAGAGCTGGAGGTTGCTGTGAGCTGTGTGACGGCACAGCACTCTACTGAGGGCAACAAAGTGAGACTCTATCTCAAAACAAACAAACAGAAAACCCCCAAACAACTATGTGCATTGTTAAAAAAAATGAAAAAATGAACTTCTAACTTTAAAAACTTCCTACTGACTTAATTAGCTGTAGAAAGTTTAGTCTTTGGATAGTCCAAAAGGAGCTGAGGCTTTGCTTTCCTCTTTTATCTACAAATACTACGTAGTAATTGATATGAAAGTAACATTTAAATTTATAAATTTAAAGTATTCCCAAACTTTAACCCAGGGGATACGTTGTGTTAATAAGAGAGAGATCTAAGATGTAACTGGTGGAAAGGATCCTCAGGAAGGTAGAAGTGAGGGTTATCGGTGCAAGGCTAAGGGGTGGAGATTAAAAAGTAGATGCCCGAACTTTTATTGAATCTGGCAAAGGGAATGTTAAAATCGAAATTAGGTTTCTTCATTTGTAGATGAGCTATATCAAGGAGAGGTTTACAGGAAAAGCATGTTTTCCCGGGGCTTCCCGTAAAGTTTCATTTGTGGAGGTAAGCTTTAAATGATGGCAAGGATGAGCAGTGTTTCTAGGGCCAAATTCTAATTGAAGTATTTCCACTTGGCATTCAGTGGTGCCACAGCAGAGAGTTTGGCCTTAAATCTATGGCTATTCCCGGAATGAAGGCCTATTTAAAAGAACTGTTGATTATGAAAGGTTGGCTTATATACTGATTTTTATGTAGGCCAGCGTTGTGGACAGGTTTAAACAAAGAGGTGGAATCAGGGCAGTCCTC
Source organism: Galago senegalensis (assembly GCA_963575145.1). Lineage (NCBI taxonomy): Eukaryota > Metazoa > Chordata > Mammalia > Primates > Galagidae > Galago > Galago senegalensis. Next base: position 16,826 of record CAUYTI010124109.1, read on the forward strand.
TGAGGCGCCCCTCCTTTGGACTGGCTCCCCTCACCGTGAGATCGTGGACAAGGGAGAAACACTTCCTGAGGTCTATGAAGTGTGTTTTGTCTTTGTAGTTGAACGTTCTCTTGGGCACAGAGCTAGCTGCCTTTTTGAATTTGCCAAAGTCGTCATCACTCCAGGTGCTGTGGTGAAGACCTACTGTGTATTGCCTTGTTCCTGGATAAGGAGTGGTCGGTGCTGTCGGGAGGCGCCTCTTTTCATTAGTATTGTATTTGTTTGGGGATTATAGGAGCAAAGTTGTGCAGGGCCTGGAGAAATTCCTTAGCTTTTCTTTCTTTCTTTCTTTTTTTTTTTTTTTTGAGACAGAGTCTCACTATGTCACCCTGGGTAGAGTGCCATGTGTCACAGCTCATAGCAACCACAAACTCTTGGGCTTAAGTGATTCTCTTGCCTCAGCCTCTCGAGTAGCTGGGACTACAGGCACCCACCACAACGCCCAGCTATTTTTCTGTTGCAGTTGTCATTGTTGCTTAGCTGGCCTGGGTGGGGATCGAACCCACCAGCCTCGGTGCATGTGGCTGGAGCCATAACCACTGTGCTTTGGGTGCCGGGCCTCCTTAGCTTTTCAAAGATAAGCAAGGAAGATTGTCTTAGTCTGTTTTCTGTTGCTTGTGATGGAATACTTGAGACTGCATAGTTTATAAAGAAAAGGAATTTGATTTCTTACGGTTATGGAGGCTAGACAGTCCAAGATTGAGGGGCACACCTGGTGAGGGCCTTCTTGCTGGTGAGGACTCTCTGTGGACAGAGGGCATCACATGGGAGGGGCCGAGTGTGTTTGGTTAGGTCTCTTATCCTCTTCCTGTAAAGCCACCATCCCATTCCGATGATAACTCATTAATCCATTAATCCACGAGTAGATTAATCCACTCCTGAGGACTCCAGTCCTTTCTTTGTTTTCAAATAAGTTATTCATTTCACAATACATTCATATTAAGAGGGCACAAATGTTTTTGTTACATGGCTGTAATGCTGAGCTCAGGGCTTTCAGCATACCCATGGCCTGGACGGTGTTTACTCAGTAGGTAAGTTTTTGTCCCTCACCTCCTTTTCATCTCCCCCCTTGTTAATTTCCAATGTCCTTTGTGCCCGTGTGTACCCATCATTTACTCCCACCATTCTCTTCTTAAAGGCCCTACCTCTCACCATTGCCACACTGGGGATTAAGTTTCACCATGAGTTTTGGAGGGGAACTCAAGCCATAGCAAGCGTGTCATTCATTTAGATATAGTAACAGCTTCTTTTTGGCTCACCTAAAGAAACTTAAGTTTATACTAGAGAATTATAAACTCTTAATGGTGTTAATTGAGTTAATTCCCTTTGCTGACATTAGTTGGGGGTTATCATTTTTGTTTGCCACTACAAGTCGCAGAGTTAATCAGGGAACTTCTAAGGATTACCAAGAAAGGGTCACTGTTGGAGAGATTGTAGGGGGGCTGGGGATGTGCCTCTCTTTTTTAGGTGGAAAAGGCATGGTGTCCTTTGCTTGCCCGAGCTTAGGGATTCCCCAAACTAACCCCAGGAAAGACAAAATCATCAAGATCTGACCAGTTGAGCAAATAATTAAAATTATACACAATAGATACTTTCCTAGGGTTTGTTAACTTCCCATGTGATGTTATGTGATTATGTTAAGAATGAAATGGAATTTAATGGCCAACAGTTGTAATTGTTCTTTTGCTCACCACCTTTGTATCCAGCCCACCTGGATCCCAACCTTCAGCAGATGCTCAAAGAAGCATGGGAGAGACAGATGTTAACTTATCAGCAGGGCCAGGGGAAAGCACAAGATACCAAAACCTTGCAGACCACAATTTTACGTGCTTTCTTGGTATATATGTTCCTTATATTTTGCTGTGTGACACATTGCTCCAAAGATTAGCAGTTTAAAACAAATACCTATTACCCCCCAGTGTCGATGAGTTAGGAGTCCACATGTGGCTTAGTTGAGCGCTCTGCCTCAGTTTCTCCTATGAGGCTGCTAAGTGCTGGCTGGAATGTGGTGTTGTCTGAAGGAGCTGCTTCCAAACTCATATATGGATTACTGACAGGATTCCAACACATGGGCCTCTCTGTAAAGCTCATAGCGTGGCATCTGACTCCCCTGAGAGAAGTATTTCTGTGTTTCATTCACAGAATCTGTCCAGGCCACACTTAGGAGGGAACGATTACATAAGGGAGTACCAGGAGGTAGGGGTCAGTGGAGTCCTCTTAGAGGCTGACCTCCTGGTCCACTGCAGCATTTCCTATTTCAAAAGAAGATTGAACCACTGGGAGTTTACATAAGTTATCTACATGGAAGTCACTAATAAAGAAAATACCATCTCTAAAGTATGGTTATTGAGGAAAATGTGGCTACACTTGTGGAGTGAGGTCTATGTTTGTGTTTGAAATCTTTCTGAGCTCTATGTTTGTGTTTGAAATCTTTCTGAGCTCTATGTTTGTGTTTGAAATCTTTCTGAGCTCTATGATTGTGTTTGAAATCTTTCTGAGCTCTATGATTGTGTTTGAAATCTTTCTGAGCTCTATGATTGTGTTTGAAATCTTTCTGAGCTCTATGATTGTGTTTGAAATCTTTCTGTCCCTTTCGCATTTCTCCTTCCGCAGGTCCCCTTCCTCTTTAGTCTGAATCCTGTGTTCCTATATCATTGTGTTCTTCCTTTCCCATATTAAATATAGTCTATTTTCTCTGTCTCTTTTTTATTTTAATTTTTTTTAAGATTTTATCTTTTTTTATTCTTTTAGCATTCTGTACACTGTCACAAAGGTAAAAGAAAATGACTGAAACGTAACATGTGAAAGAACACTTCACAATTAAATCTACAATTTTATACACTTATCTTACTCGTAAGTCAACAAAAAATTGCCAATTCTTATAAAAACAGGACAAATTATACCATGAAAGAACTAAAATATAGAAAAAATTTAATAAAAATTATATCCAACTATGAAAAGTGTCCCTCTTGTGGAGTCTTCGTATCCTTCTCTTCTGTGTACTCATGTACAATACATTGTTTCCTTGGATAAATGCATCCCCATACTTATTCTTCAGCTGTCTATTTACATAGTCTTCTGTCTGCTCCAGGGCTATTCACGTAGCCATCCAGGCAAGCCAGGACCCCTCCATAATCCACTCCAGAATTTAATTTTACCACAACTAGCCCTCCGATGATGATTTGCTTTAAGAAGTCACTAGGGGTTTGCTTCCAAAGACTCATTTGAATAATCTTGGGAGACAGGAAACCTGAATTCTAATCCCAGCTCTGCTACTTAATTAGCTGTGTGACTTGGGTAGTAACTCATCATTTCATGTCTCATGGCCCCAGGTTCCTCATCTCCAGACGGCCCACAAGCCTGGCCTCGGCAGATAATCCTCTCTCTCTTTTTTACACCGTTCTACATGATGATTAGAAAAAATGTCTGGGAAATTAATTTAGAATAAGATTTTCATAAATGATAATTGAAAAACACCTTAACCTCCCCATTCATAACTGTATTTTGGCATGGAATTTTCTTATGAGTGCCTTATCCATCAAGCCCTCAATTACTTAACTGTCACCATCTCAGTGTGGTCCTTGTTGACCATTCTCCTAGACAGCCCATTCCCCTCCCCGCCTCTCTAGTTTCATCCAGTTCATTACCTTTCTGGAACTTACCGTTACTCTACTTCATTTTTGTGTTTCCTTATGTCTCTCTCCACTTACTAGAGTTTAAGCCTTACAAAGGCAGGGCTATAGTCTCTTTTGTTTGCTGTTATATCATCAATGCTTAGAGCTGTGGACAGCCCCTAGTAGTAACTCAAGAAATACTTGTTACGTGAATGAATATGGGACTTCAGGAACTGAGGCAGGAATAGGGAGGAAGCCTTAGCTATTCCTCCTGTCACACCTGCCTCCTTCAACCTTGTGTTGGGTTGGTTTGGCTTAAACAGTTCTAGAGAGGACTCTAAGATGGCTGGCCGATGTCCATGGAAGTTCAGCTCTAACATGCGGTTAGTAATAGCTGTTCTCTCTGGATTTGGGAGGCTCAGAAAGGTGGACTTAGAATGTCTTCCAGCTCTAAAAAGCTATGAATCTATGATTTCTTTTTTACCACCACTAACAGCAACACAAACATCCCCCCCCCCAAAAAAAAAAGAAGAAAAAGAAAAGAAAAAAAGGCACTGTATGGCTTTGTCAGAAGGAGCCAATTAACCTTGGCAATGCAAGTGTCTTCTGTTTTTATAGTGGTGGCTCCCGCTTGCAGATGTGATGGCGCACATTCTGGGGACCCTTGAATAACTGTGTGACAACATAGGAAATGACAGAGAGTATGAGCAAATCCTGAGAAACCACCTGCCAATAATACTGTAGAAGGCGATTGCTTAAGGTTGAGATTAAAAGAAAAATCAGTGAGGATGGCCCTGCCCTGAACAGAATAGCAATTTAAATTAGAAAAAAAAAGGGGAACGTATTCTTTCCTCCCTTTGGTTTCGTTTTCAGCCAACGCGGAGCGTGACTGGATCGTTGTGTATCGTGGTTTAATACAACTCATCACTGCTTCTTTCCCTTTGTAGCAAAGTGGGCTGAAAGCTTGAGGGATTTCTCCCGCAATAATTCCCCAGATCTCATTCCTGGTCAGCACCGTGCAGCTCATTTCCATTAAGCAGATAGTCCTCCTTTTTCTTTTTTGCTTCCAGACTCATAATTCTGCGCTTATCTGCACTGAACTTCATTTGCATTTATTAGCTGGGTAGGTACTTGAAATATCTAAAACCCTTTTATCTGCCTGCTTTGTTTCTCATTATTTGCTGTCTCTTCCAATTTAGTATTAACTGCAAACTTGAAATGTTTCTTCTGAAACTGTTGTTCAAATTCTTTGCATACCAATGGAGGGCCTGGAACTGGTGTCTGCTGGGATCTCAGTCAATAACCGTGTTCTGCCTTGAAAAGCTGTAACTCTCCCATTTTCCTCTTTTCACCTGACTGGCTGAGTCTGAACTGTTTACATAGATTCGTTTAGTTGCCTGTGATTGAGGTCTCTCCCATGCTAGCCGTGTGCCAAGGAGCAAGGGGGCTGCTTGCCCTCACGGAGCACACAGTTTCTTTTGCGTAAAGAAATGGATCTATTGTCCATACCGTTTTGTCCTCTGCTCAATGCCACCAATTTTCTTGAATTGTGCTTTTTTATGCTTTGGGTCTTCATTGAAGAAATTATACAAAATGACATTATGAACTATGGGATTGTTTAAAAGGCATTGTTTAATTGTTTACTCCTCCCCCCCCCCCACAGTGACTCATGGGAGAAATTTCCTTCCTATTTCAGCCTCAAAAATGTTTATCTTGAAACACTGGTTTGTTTTTACTTTACGCCGTGACTCAGACATACATTGTGCCTACTCTTTGTGTTGGCTACAGGTAAATTTGCAACCTACACTCAGAAAAATGCACCAGATCTTATCACAAGGCTTTAAATATTAACCTTGAGAGTTCAGCTTGTCCCTTCTTGGCTTTCCTGCTTCTGTCCCACTTCACAATCTCCATCTTTCAACATGGTAAGATTCCTTCATTAGCCTGAAGAAAACTAAAACCTTATTTTCATCTGAGTATTTCTTCTAACTGTCCCTAGGAAACCCTTTCCTAGCAAGAGAGGATATAAGTAAATAGACGATTTATGTGAGCCTGGCCTGTGATTGTGTTTGAGTTGCAGGATGAGGTTCAGATCACTGGCCCTCCCCAGGGTGGTACCAGGGTGGTACTCCCTAGCCTGGACTTTAAGAAGAGCTGTCTAAACCTAAACACGTCATTCAACTTGCCTTGGTTCTAGGCTTCACATATGCAATTTGCTGAAAGGATTTGTTTGATCAGATCTGCAAAGTTGTCTTCAGCATTAAAATTTTGTGTTTGCAGAACAGATTTGTAATGGTGCCACCAACACACCTACTTTTGGTCTTAGAACCTTGGCGTCTTGGCAGAGTTTTGCTTATTGAGAGCCTGGTGCTGGGTTGGAGGGTTGAGAATCTCAACTCAGGAGTCTGGTAAGTGAGACTGAGCAGCAAGCCAGCAGTGAGGCTGCTCAGAGATAATGACTGAACTGGAGAGAGGCAAGGACAGGCCCTGAGGCCACCCAGAAGAGGGACCCAGTGTGGAACTTCAGGAGCCAGAGAAGTAAGGAAAGATGGGCGTGTGAATAGCACTTAGAAAGGTGGGAAGGCGTTAGCCAGGAAAGCATTTTTGGCTTCTGAAAACTACATTTGCTAGCATCACAGAAGACTGGTTTCTGTTGACAGCAGCATAGTAATTTTGTCCCTTTGGAGAAGTGAGATGGTGAGAGGAGAGGCTGGCAAGTCAGCAGAGACGGAAAGTGTTCTGTGTGCTCTGCTGAGACTTTTGGACTTCATTCCAAAATCATGGTGATCCACTGAGGGGAGGAGATGTGGGAAAATTTGAGAGTCAGAAAGACCTGCTTTTACACAATATGGGTAAGATCCATCTATCTGATAGAGAGGTTCTAGAGGTTAGCTAAGAAGTTGGGGCAATCTTTCTTCTAACCCCAAGAGACTCCATCTCTTAGGAGTAGAAGTGTCCTAGGTTTGTAACTCGAGCAGATTGGTGAGGAGTGGCCTTGATGTTGACCGTGAGAGAAGAAGCAGAAGGGAGCAGGCTGCAGGAGAAAGTGAGGCCTTTGTTATAGACAGGCTGAGTGTGAAGGGCTCTTGTGACACTTGCAATGGGATGACTTAGGCAGTTTAAAATATAATAATTATTGCAGAACCTGACATTTATTGAACATGTAATAAGTCTCAGTTGCTTTAGGTATATTATCTCATTTAGTCCCTACAATAGCTCTCTCATCCCATGTGTAGAGGAGAAAACTGAAGCCTGGAGATGTTAAGTACATGTCCAAGGTCAGATAGCTGATGAAGGGTGGAGCCAGCATCATCCTTCTGCACATCCTCCCTTTAACTACAGCCGTCTACTGGTCTGAGCTTGGGAGGGAGGTCTGGGATGGACATGCATATCTAGCAGAGTCTTTGGTTGGTGATAAGAGTGAAGATGGAAGCCTGGAAAACACCAACATATTAGGTGGAAGAACAGGGGCCTGTGAAGGAGACTGAGAAGTAGAGGATCTGGAGGAAGGAAGAAAACCAAGAGCGACTGTACCTCATCGTGTGCAGGAACTAGTTGTCACTGATGGCAATCTAGTTGTTGTCTGCAAACTTCCTTTGTTTTTCTTTGTAAAATGGAAATCATGCTAACTTCAAAAGCTTCTCTCAAGTATTCATCAAGGCAGCATTAATCAATCTGCTGTGTGGCTTTATATAGATAAATGGTAAACAGGGTAAATAGTGGTTACCCTTCCTGCTTCAAAGCAGAAAACAACACAAGAGAGAGTTTCCAGAAGGGAAGTGTAGCCACCACTTTCAAAGGCTGCAAGGAGTCCCATAGGCCAGGGGGACAGAGTAGCACGTGGGTTAGAAGTGCAAAGAGTAGAGTCCCAGAGTTTCCATAACCGTGAGAACAGCAGGAAAAAATTTCCTTGAGTCCTGCATCTGCTATTCATTTTACATTACAGAGAATAAATATTACTTGGTATCAGTTTTCTTCAAAATCAATCACAGTGAATTCTGTGGATTATGAATGCCAACGTGAATGAAATGAAATGTCAGTCATTTATAATTACTTGAAAATAAAATTGCGTTGAAAAGGTTTTAAGGCAGTCGTACCCAGTAGAGCACTACACCCTGCTCTATGTTGGTGATACACGAGGGGTTTGGCAAATGACAAAGGAGCCCATAGTTTGAGAGGTAAGCTTTCCTGTGTTACAGCCCTCTCCCCCGCTTCATGGTGTCATTTCACAGAAGCAAGGTGGGTCAGGAAACCAAAACTCTAAGGAGGCCTTCAGATTTGAGTGGCCATTTCTCTCTTGAGAGTATCCTGGATGATGGACAATTTTCTTCATCTCCTTATAACACATTTCTCATCTTTGAAATCTAAAGGACGAGTTTTGGATTTGTATATAAAAATCTCCCAGTTTTAACATCATGGCAGCTAGTTAAAAATTCTCTGTAGGGTAAGTGAATCATGTTTGATTGTCCCAGCCTCTGGTTCACACAAATTTTCAATGTAAATCTGGAATTTTAGTTAGGATTGAGAGCCCTCACTGAGTGTTCAGCCCACAAAAAGCCAGACAGACCCAAGGTTGGGAGAAGTTTGGGGAAAAGTTTTGCTCTTAAGTTATCTACTTAGAGAAAATTTTCCGATGAGAAACTCAGAATACAGAGTTTGGAAGAATGGAGTTATGAGTGTGGAGAAATTGGTAAACAAAGTATCTCTTTTTTTTAATAGGAAGAAATCTAATCTCCAGAAAGACCCAAATTCTCAGGGCTAGTGAGTGGCAGAGCTGGTTCTTGAATGAGTCTTGTTAAGCCCTGGTCATTTCCATAAGATAGTGTAGTTTCTTGTAATAAGGGTACTACTGGAGTTCAGAGGAGGAAGCAAACATTTGGGGCAGAATTTTGCTTTTTCTTTCTTTTCTTTTTTTTTTTTTTTTGAGACACAGTCTCACTCTGTCATCCTGGAGTTGAGTGCCATGGCATCATACCTCACAGCACCCTCAAACTCTTGGGTTCAAGCCATCCTCATACCTCAGCCTCCTGAGTCTCACTCTCTTACACAGGCTAAAATGCCACCCTGGCATCAGTCTAGCTCACAGCAACCTCAAGTTCCTGAGCTCAAAGGATCCTCCTGCCTCAGCTTCCAGAGTATCTGAGACTACAGGTGCTCACCACAATGCCTGGCTAATTTCTCTATTTTTAGTAGACAAGATCTCACTCTTGCTCAGGCTGGTCTTCAACTTCTGAGCTCAAACAATCCACCTATCTCATCCTCCCAGGGACTATAGGTGTGAGCCACCGTGCCTGGCCCTTTCATCAAGGATATGATTAGAGTCAAGTCCTGGAGGATGGATAACTGTTCATTTGGCTTGAGAGAAACAGGTGACTACAAACAAAAAAGCAAGACCAAATCAAGAGTTCAATGTCAATATGCTACACTAGGGAGTACCTGTCAGGGTTCAGTCAGGAAACAGAAAGCATGCAACTTACTTAAGCAGGGAGAATTTAATGTAGAGAATTGCTAACCAGGTATTAGAGAACTGGAAAGGCGAAAGGAGACCAAGGTGGTGTCACAGAGGCAGTCACTGCAGTAGTCAACAGTCATCTCTAGTGCCAGAGAAACAGGATGTTGGGATTGCTAGAATTTGGAAGTTTGGAGGAGTGATCCCAAGAAGGTAGGTGTCAGACCTTGGTAAAGGAGCTGATGCCAGTATCACTGGGGAGACACGGTGAGGCTGGCACTGGACCCTGACAAGCAAAAAGTAAACTAGAACTGCTACTCGGTTAGAAACAAGTACTGCTCCCTCCAGGATGAAGCACTCTTCCCAGTGCCAACGGAAACAGGGAGCACCCGGGAGAGAAAGCGCAAGGTCCTTTTCCTTTCCCAGTCCTATTCCATAATGCCCTTTACTGAGAGAACCTGCTGGCAAGGCGGAAATGCGGTCTGCAGAGCTCAGGTCTCGCACCAGAAAGCCAAGCTGAGGAGAGTGACTGTGAGGCTGGCCGGAGATGAAGTTTTTCACTAACGAGCACGCTGGGCAGCAGTGAGGAACTCGCCTGCAGTGGATTCTTCTGTTGGGGATGGTGGGAGATGGGGCTGCAGAGGGTGGCTGGGAAAGGTGACACAGCCAACTGGGAGTGTTGGAAGAGCCATTTGGATTTGAACTTCAAAAGGGACTTGGAGACTAGGAGGAAAAGTGGTCTTCAGAGTCATGATTGTATTATACTTATTCCGTTGGGTTCTCTTGACCATTTTTCTGTCTAGATGAATAGGTGGTAAACAAACATTAGTTTTATGAGACTACATCTTTCTCGCAGTCAATACCACGTAGATGGAAGTGGTACCGAGTCCAGTCCTGCAGCACGGAAGGAAGAAGTTGTCCAGCAGGGGCATACTCAGAGTTGGCAGGGTGGACTTTAACGTCAGCCTCCCTTTATTCTATAGATTGACATGTAGCTTCTCCCAGTTGGCTTTTGACTTCCAAAGGGAGAAATTATGTCACATGAACCTCATATCTCGTGAGTTCATAAGATTTTCTGAAACATAAAAACTCCTGAATAAATGTTAAGTAGTTCTACTTACCTGGTGTTTTGTAAAACATAAAATCTCTATAACAAAGACCATGCCAAGTACATGTCCAAGTATTACAACTAATGTGTGTTTACCATTGGTAGCATAAAGAGATTGGATGCAATGCCAGACACTATCAAAATGTGGCTGGCTTTTGGCTCGATACCCATAGTACAGTGATTAGGGCGCCAACCACGTGCACTGAGGCTGGCGGTTTGGAACCTGGCCTGGGTCAGCTAAAACAACAATGACAACTGCAACAAAAAAATAGCCGGGCATTGTGGCTGGCACCTGTCGTTCAAGCTATTTGGGAGGCTGAGGCAAGAGAATTGCTTAAGCCTAAGAGTTTGAGGTTGCTGTGAGCTGTGATGCCAGCTATGTCATCCAGGGTGACACAGTGAGACTCTGTCTCAAAAAAAAAAAAAATGTGGCTGGCTTTTAAAAAGTGTCTTGTGTTAGTTAACGTTTGCTGGTGATCTTTCTTTGTAGCAAACAATCCTCAGATCTCAGTGGTTCCTTATGTTACACGTCAGCAGCTATGGGTCAAGGCCTCTGTGCTGTAGCTCGGATCCATGTGGGTGGTTACATTTAAGAGATCTGGTCTGGTTCACACTCTGTCTTAATTCTAGGGTCTAAGATAAAGGAGAAACCCTTATGTGGAAAAAACCTATTCTCCTGACACTGAGAACAGCCAAATTGGTACACTGAAAAATTTGTCCCAGAGTTAGCATATGTCCCATTTGTCAAAGCAAGCCGTGTAGTCAAAATCATAGGGCAGGAAAGTGTATTTCTCTTACAGGGAGTAGGAAAGAAGGAATGCTTGCAACCAATAATAAAATCTACGGGATTGGTGGGGCCACACTGCCCAGTTGGGTAAGACACTGGTCTGGATGTTGCCGTGAAGGTATTTTATGGATGTAATTTATATGTGTAATCAGTTGACTATTAAGTAAAGGAGATTACCCTGGGTAATATAGGTGTGTCTCATCAGTTGAAAGTTGGAGGAGAATTCTGCCTCAGGATTGTAAGGTAGGAATCCTACCTGAGTTTCTAGCCTGCCAGGCTGCCCTCACTGCATTCCCACCCCTCATTGGTTCTGTTTCTCTGGAGAACCCTGCCTGATAACTGTCTTAGGTCTTGGTGTGCTGGTCTTCATTTGCTTCTTTGCTCAGTTTAAAGCAGAGGGGAAGTATAATCAGGAATATTTCTTTTGTGTTAGGATCACTTCCCTTTAGAGAATACGATTTTAGTTACTAGTAGTCAAGGGTAGAGAATACAGGCCAGATTCTGTCCCAGCCTCCCATATCAACAACAGAGAGGAAAGCAGGATAATTAGTGAATGGACGAACTAGGCGGGAGAGTCATGGACTCTGAACTGCAGTGTGCTAGGAACATGTTACAAACTAGAAGTCAAGTGCCTGAATCATAATATTCAGGTGGTTGTGAATAACATTCTGATTATACGATTATGATTAGTTTCTGTCAGACCGAATTCTTATGTCATGAAGTAGTTTTGGGTTCTGCTTAGATAATGACAGGTCAGGAGCGCTGCCTTGTTCATCTCTTCTTGGAACCTGACCTCATTGTTTATATATCCACTAATTTGATCTCTTCATAAATTAATATTCATTGGACATCATTATGTGCAAGGTGCTGTCCCAAGGCTGGAGATAATTTATACATGAAAGGCACATTCATGCAGTTGGCGTTCTGACAGAAGAGTTAGACTTGAGACAACTGCAGACCCCGTTAACTGCTGCAGAGAGAGTGGGGCTGGCCAGGGCTGGGCGGTGTTTCAGGCAGAGAGAGTGTGTGGGAGGCACCTGAGACAGAGCAAGCTGGACTGACTCTGAGGCCCTGAAAGAAGGCAGGGGCCGCTTCTTCATTCTTGCAGAGCCAGCCTGAAGATGCAGGAGTGGGCAGGAGCTTCGTCAGGCTGTGCAGACTCAATGGGGACTGTTGTCTGTAAACTATGGTACCTGGAAAGCTATTGCACAGTGTAAGCAAGAGGATGTAGTGCTGAGATATGGTCATTATATGAAATAACAGGGGGATTGGAATTTTTGATGATTCTATACAATTGTCTTCGTTTTAGAGAATAACTTCTTTCCTGGTAGAGTGATATATATACATACATATGGCGTAGTGGAGATGCATTTTATCTGTATATCTATATAGATATTTGTTATTTTGGGCCCTTTTCTTATAAACAGAAAGACTTATATGGGTCACGGTGTATGGCACACCTCTTGGGGGTGGGACACAATTACAAGAGGGACTTTATCTAACAAATGCAATCAGTGTAACCTAATTCTTTGTACCCTCAATGAATCCCAAACAATAAACAAATTTTTAAAAAGAAAGATTCATATGAGCAAAAACACTGATTACATTTATGATTTATGAAAAATGAATAACAGCATCATTAATCATAAGTAAGGACCACTTATTAAAGAAAGACAATTTTAAATGTTTAGGAAAGTATGATAATAAGAGAAGAATTTTTTTCCAAAGTGATGAACATAAATTTTATTATTGAAAGTTAAGAATACATGTAAGGATTCCTCCACTCCTAGTTTTATTGAGGTATTTTCAATTAAAATTAGTATATTTAAGGTATACAACAGGATGTTTTGATATACATATATACTGTGACATGATTACCACAATCAAACTAATTAACATATCCATTATCATGTAAGAATTCTTAAAAAATTTCTTCAAGGCTGCCACTTGGCTTATAAATATCATAAACCAACAGAATGTCTGTACATTGTTCATAATGGATGATTGAATCATATACAGTTATAGCTAATCAAAAACCATTACACATGTATTTACTCTCCTTAAATACTTTCATATTTCATTACAAATGGCTGATAGAACAGTTCCATATCCATTACAGTATTATATTTCCATTCAATTTACTGTTAAGATTTCTTGAACAGCTACCATACAGTAGCAGCTATTGTGCATTATAAATATTTCATCACCTATCTATGGTAATCCATTTCTCATTTGCTTGCCAAACGTTATGAAGTGCTTATTAAACATTGATAAGTAATATTACAGCACATGATTTAAAATATCGTTGTCTTGCAGATCAGCTTATTGGTAAACCTTGAAGTTGGTGATATTATTCAGTCTGTATAATTCCTTATAGGCCATGCCTACTGCTGTGTCATTGGACTGGGGGAATGGATCATTCCCAGAGAAAGCTTCACTAACTTGAACAATTTTCTTGTTATACAGAGTTAATCAGGTGCCTGCCTGTTAGTCTGGGAGGGGGCGTAAGTAGGAGTGCTCTTTTCCATCTGGAAACTTAGAATTGTAAGGAGTTTTCAGGCCTACTGTACCCAACTTTCTTTATATATTTTCTTTATTTTGAATTTTTCTTTTGTCAAGTTGGACATCATCCTGTTCAGTATTTCCAAAGTTAGTGGCTTACCCATTCTGCTATGAAAGAGACAGGTAAGGGTTTGTGGCAGGTAAAAATCCTGGACAAGGAAAAACCTGTTATATGTTATAGTTAATAGAACTGCAGAATGTAAGAGCTGAAAGAGAATTTTAGGAATCGTCTAATCTGGTGATGGTAAATTTGTGCTTCAGTGCCCCATCTTCTCATTCCATGGCAGATATTACTAATTGAACATAACATTCTTTCCTTTTGAGTCTGGGTTCAGTCTGATAATTAAAACACAGTCCTCTAGGATTTTGTTTACTATTAATGGGACGTAGGTGAAATCTATTTGCTGTTCTTGATCACATCCATTATCTTATTATTATTATTTTTTCAATCATAGCTGTGTACATTAATGCAGTCATGGGGTACAATGTGCTGGTTTTATATACAATTTGAAATATTTTCATCAAACTGGTTAACATAGCCTTCATGGCATTTTTCTCAGTTATTGTGTTAAGACATTACCTTATTTTACAGGCAAGAGAGTGGAAGCTTGGAGAGCTGAAGTGACTTGATAACTAACAGGAAGAGACAAGCTGGGGTCCAAATCTAGGTCTCCTAATTCTAAAACTACCACTCTTCTTATCATCTTTGATAAAACTTTCTTCCTTGTACTTTTACCCTGCAGAGGCTCTTCCAAATGACAATGTTTATTTTCTTATGCCAGTTCAATGATGGAAATCATTCTTAGATTCCTGAATTATTTGAATTGTGTTGTCACTGTTGCCTCCCATTTCTTTCTTCTCAAGCTTGGTGCCTTTCAGAAGAGTCTGTGGCTGGATGAGGATGTTCAGTAAAACATATGGTAGAAAAATATTTTGGGGTATTAAATCCATGCATACCTGATGTAAGATTATATAAAATGTCAGTTACATGTTACTGCTTTTCCCACTGGAGCCACTTATCTGAATCCCAAATTTAGATTTATTTTCTAATGAGCAATTGAATGAAAGTTTTGTTTTAGTTAGTGAACATTTTTTTAGGAAAGACAGGCATGTTAATTGTCTTGTTTATTTACAAGAAAAGGGATGACAGGCCATATATAATTCCCAGAGAAAAATCTGAGGCTGTAGGGAGAAAGATGTTACCTTTTCTTTAGAGGAGGATAATGAAGGAACCACTTTGATTATGTTTAAGTAGATGCCCAGTATGGTACCAGCTTTATGGGTCCTGCGAATTGTAATGGGCCTCCTATTAAAAATCACATTAACCCTCTATTGACTATAATGGCATTCGTCTTTTGGAAGTTGGTGTTCTTTCTTTGTTCCATATGGGACTCATTACCCTGAGGGAAAGTTAATAAGCCCTCTTCCAGAATTGCTTTGCCATGATCCTTGTTAAATTCCAAGACTAATAGGAAATGAATTGAGCTAATAAAAAGATACCTTAACAGTTAAAAAAAAATCTTAGGGAAAAAATTAAAAAGGCAATTGGCAATTGCATTAAAGAATAACCTTGAACATTAGCTACAGAGCTCATAGTGATCTATTTTTTTAAAATGTATAATTTGCTTTATAATTTGCTTGTCTTGATGATGCATGCGTACTTCCACCTTATCTGTATTAGCTCCATGATTAACTATTTGGAATAGCATTCAGAGTCACTGGGAGCTAAAAAGTTGTGTCAGTGAGCCCAAAGTGCTGGTAATTAACTTCCTAAGGCACCTTTACTGTTGGGTAAAAAATAGGCTCGATAAAATTTATACCGTGTCATATGCTGTGACAGAAGCTCATCCATCCTCTGATTTCAAACAAAGTGTTAGAAACAGGTTGAGTTTCTTGACAAATATAACCCCAAATTGACATTTATATAAGGCCAATTCATTTTATAACAGTGATGACTCACTTTGGAAAGGATGCATAGTAACAAACTTAGCAGGTATTTTGAGCCGATGCAGAGCGCAAATGCTTGTATTTTGACATTGTTTCCAGGAAGTCTCGGGAAAGAGAAGTCTAAGTCACAGGAAGCCCAGGGACTTTCAGTTACTATTTGTGGATACCCAGGGAGCTCAGATGAAGGAGGAATGTCATTTCTACAATTTGTAATGGGCTGGTTGGCACAAACAGCATGACAGGAATCGCAAGAAAATGAGAAGAAAAAAGTTTTCCATGTTCTGAACTAAAAAGAAAGCAAAATCTGATCCCACAAAGTTTTTTTTTTTTTTTAAGGAAATTTAACAAAAGTAAACACAGAAAAAATTCACCCATATCTCTTTTAAGGGGGATATACTCTGTAAACACAAACAAGTAAAGGTTGACTTTCTAAAAACTGTACTTTTACAGACCCCTTTTTGGGGAACAGCTGTCTCTTGGACCACTTTATTGTCTTCTGGATAGAGACACAGGAGTTTAAGTGGCTGAGTGCTGAGCACTGATATGGCTTTGGAGATGTCACATCATGTCCCCATCTTCAGTTCTTCTCATCTTTAAAATGGAGTCAGTAGTACCTGCCCTACTTATTCCATAAAGCTTGGGTGTCACACCCGTGTTGGGATCTGTGAAGGGAATTGATCCGTGAAGGACCAGATGACTTTACTCAGAGTGGAGTCCTGGCTGGGCCTTGTTTTTGTCTGAGGAGGTGTAGTGCAGTTCTCTATACATTTCCGTTTTAGCTAACTGTGTTTTTATGATCCTCAGGACTCATTAAATAAGTGCTTTGAAGAAGGACTTAGCAGTTGTAAGATCTCAAAAGCTGAGAGATCTCGTTGTCTGCTCTGGACGTGATTTCACACATCCCTCTTTGGATTTCTGGTATTTCTCGGTTCTGTATGCCTCGTTAGAAACCACATGACCTTGAGGAATCAATCATTCAATATCTTTGGTGAAGTGGATAGGCCGGCAGAACATTTGTAACTCTGAAAAAGTTATTTAGTTGGTATATTTCAATTTTGAGGTCAGTTATATGTGACAAGCCTACAATCATTACAAATGGCATAAGTCAGAAGCAAAAGAAGACTCCATCTCCAAATCTCAGCAGTCTAAAAAGCCGTCTTTGTGGTAAGTTACGGCAGTAGAGGTGAGGGAGCTGGTTTTCACGCTCCTTCCTTTACTTATTCTGAGCAGAGGTTGAGGACAGCAGCAGCAGCGGTGAGTAGCTCTGCAACATTGCCAAGGGCGTCCGAGGTGTCAGGCGCAGCGCTGGGCATGTACATATATTTCATATTTACACCTCCGAACAACCCTGCCAGACACTTCTTTCTCTATTTAATAGACTAGGGAGTGAGGCTTGCAGAGGTTAAATATCTTATCAAAAGCTATGTAAGCTGGCAAGTAGAGATGGCAGCTAGGAAGCCAGATTAGTCTGGTTCCAAAGTTCAAACAATTCAAAGCTCCACGTAGCACCGTCACCGCCGCCCCCCCACCCCCCCACAAAAAAATCTGTGAGTGCCTTTGTATTTATGTCCCAAGATATTAACTTCTGGTGTAACTCACTGGAGTCTGAGGTCCCTGCCTTGTTTCAGATTTCTTTTTTTCTTTTCTTTATTAGAATAATGAAAATAAAGGAAGGCAGGAAGGAAAGAGAGAAGAAAGAGAGAAAGAAAAGCTCACTTCTGTTCAATCAGTTTTAGAGGGTTTTAGTTCTTATTTCTCGACAGGATGATATACTTCTGTTTAAAAAAAATTATCTGTTCTCCTTCTGTAACCAATTTGTTAATCATGTTTTGGTGACTGAGTTTTGGGCACATTTCCCAGAAACTTGAAGGCAACCCTTAATAAACACTAATAAGTCTGAATGCAGAAGCAGCCGATTATTATTCAGGGACAGTATTATGTAGAATTAAACTTTTGGAAACTGCACCAAACACATTCAGCTAGACATGAAAGTAAGCTGAATTTCCATTTGGGTTGCTTCTTGCTGAGCCTTCAAATTATAAAGTGAAGCAAAGCCAAAAGATTAATACAATGAAAACAAAGATTGGGAAATTAAATGACACGATGCAATTTTCTGCCTCATCGGGCTGGCACCAATAATATGCAAAGGCAAGTCTGCTTAGTGTTGGTTAGCTGCTATATAAATGCAGGCCAATCAGTCTCTTTCTCCAGGGAGACCATTTTCCTGAATCATATAGCCATTGACTCTTCCAATTACCAGAGCCCCCACGCGCAGTTTGCCTTTGTCTATTTTTTTAACTTGCTGCCGTACTCTGCCATGATGCTTTTATTATTATTATTGTTATTAGCATTTACACAGGTACATGCTTTTATGTTATCTGAAATATTTTAGTGATAGCTTCTGGGCATTCATAAAAATCTGGTGCCTACTGCCACACTCATAATTCAATAATAATAGTATTTTAACAAATGAATCCTCATGGGTCGTTGAAAGCTATAAAGGACTATCTCTAAATCATCCCTATCAGAGGAGCACTAGCTCATGGTCAGTGTCTCCCATTTGGGTCTCTGTTGACGGGCCACCCATAATGGACCACTGCTCGTCATTGTCAAGATTTGTTCTAAAGTGATTCGGGTTAATAAGAAACAGCTCTTAGCCATCCCTAATGTTATTTGAAATTACTTTTTGCACAATTGTATTCAAAGGCAGTCATGTCTATAGCACCAGAATTCTCCAGGTGATTCAGAAGCCCTCTGGAGAATTCAATTGTGCATTAACTTTCAAGTCTGCCTCTAACTCTGCCAGACAATATAAACCAGTCAACACTAATCAATCTCCTGCAAGGTGTGAAGCACTGCTCTTGATCTTAGGAGGGGAAAATGAAGAACACATTTTGCGGGAGGCCTTCCAGCACCTTGGAGAGAGACTATCCTCTCTGATACCACGGCTGGGGCATCTGCAGGCACCACGCAGGAGCAAAGGAGGGTGTGCTCAGCCAGCCCGCTCCCCACTGGTGACCAGAGGCCTGCAATAGATTCTGTCTTCTTCCAAAGGCTAATCCTTTCAAAGTGGAAACGTGTGTGTTTGTGTGTGTGCAGCTGTGTACATTTGTTTGTATTCGTTTTGATAACAGAGGGAATTATGTGAAAAGGAAATAATATTTACTACAAAGGATCATCAACTCTCTCTCTGTCTCGTAGACTTCTACCTAGTTATTCCATTCTGGAATTTCTTAAGGAAACTCATTTTTAGAAATAGATTTTATGAGACCTTTTTGCTGTGTTAGATTTGTCATGTCTTGGAAGATACTGATTTTCGATTTCCTATGTAAACCATCGAAATACTTAAAAAACATGTAAAGTTCTCTCAAATCATGACAAATGAAAATTAAAGCTGCTCAGTTGTCAAACATCCGGAAATGGAAAAGGAAATATCAGAAAGAATCACACCGAGTAAGTAGAGCAGTGACAGGGTCCATATAGTTGCCAGATTTTAATATTTTGTTCCTTTTTACTGTTTTTTTTGCAATTTTTGGCCAGGGCCGGGCTTGAACCTACCACACCCAGTATAGGGAGCCGGTGCCCTACTCCTTGAGCCATAGGCACTGCCCCTGTTTTGTTTTTTTTAAAGTAGACATTTGAATGTTAGAATGATTGGCTTAGAATCCACTCAATTTGTGTATAAGAACATGCCTTGTTGTTCTTCTCTGGCTACTTTCTAATCTGTATCTTTCTCACCTCCCCAGTGTGACTGGGATGGAGATGATCAAAATCTCTTTGGCACTATCTATATTTGCGAGTCCCTCATGTGGTAATTTTTAAACATGATACTAAGCTTTGAAAATAATGAAGCTGAAGTATTGCATTTCTCATCCTGGCTCTTCTCATTATTACTATTTTTTCTTCTTAATGGAAATAAACCACCTTTACCCTAGAAAAAAGAATACTTCACATTTTGTACAAAATTCTGCAATGAATTTAGGACAGACGTTCTTTCACTTGAGAGAAATGCACTGAAATGTGTAATCTCACCTTTCAGGACCTTAATCGAGTGCACAGAGACTGAAGAATTTCTTTCTGGCTTATTTTTAAAATGAAAGCTTCAGGTTTCCTTGCTGCCTTTCTTGAGACAGCACAGCATGCATATGCGTGTGGGTTACGAGGACGACTGCCCTGACTTGAATCTGGCCTCCAGTACTTACAGCTCTTGGCCTTGGGTAAATTACTTCACCTCTCCGGGCCTTGGTTTCTTCCGCTGTCAGATGAGGATAAGAATAGGACCTTTATCACCACGTCGTTGTCAGTACAAATCGAGTTACTGCACGTGAAGTGCTTAGAATAGCATCTGTCCCTTTTTTTCCAGATATTTTTCATGATCTAAATCTTCTTAAATAATAAAATAGTTCAAGAAAAATAAGAGTTAATAAGAAGATGGTGACAAGCCCCTAATGATTAGTAACAGCGTTCTGGGCTGTGAAGGTTCCTTTCGATTTTCTTTATCCAATATTTCAGGGACTCCTGATGCTTTCATTACCTTGGTGGAAGAACAAGAAAAAACGAAATGCAAAAGCACAATGGGCAGGTTTTTAATAGAACATCCTCCCAGACGCGGGAGCGTTACAAGCGCTTCAGTCTTCAACGTAATTTATGGTTGCTGAACTTAATAACAAAATGTATTTGGGCTTCATCTACCTTTTAGGTTCAGTTAGAGAGAAACATGATTCTTGGTGCATCCTCAAGAATTAAAAAAAAAGCTTTCCAGAATTTCCAGGGAGCCACATGTTTCTACGGTGGTACTAAGTGATTCTCATAAAAGTGATTGTATCTGAAAAAGAGAAATTAAATTAGGAAAGATTTGGGGAAATTTCTTAACTTTCTGGAGCATGCCTAACTATGTCTGTGGTTACTACTAAAAAGATTTTATATGAGACCAAAGAAATTGCCACCTTTTTTTTTTTTTTTTTTTTACTTCTGATGCATTTTTGCAAAATTGTTGATCCCCAGTGGTCTCTAACTTAGTGTGGATCTTCCTCTCCTCAGCCTGGCACGACTCTTTTCTATTAAAACATTTTTCTATGATGCATTGATTTTTCTCTTTCTATGACAATTTTGACATTACCAGGATTTGTTCCCTTTGAACATGTAAAATACGGGAAAAGCCAAAAAGCCTCCAGGATTGATTTTTATTTAAATTAAAACATTGTCATCATGACTCTGGAATGACACTGGTACCATGATCGCTTGCTGTGGCACATGGCAACATAGATTGAACTGCAGTTTCTGGATGCCATTTGGGGTTCAAGAAAGAGGACGCCTCCTTTTTCACTCACTGCACACTCTGTGGAGTTCCGGAAGCAGGAGTTAACCCCATGGGAGTAGTCATGGAGAGTAGCAATTTTCAAGTAAGCGACCCCAGGAACCCTGAGGTCAGATTACCCTAAGGTTATTTAGTGACAGTTGATAACATTTAGAATTTTGCTTCGATCTGTCCATCACCTATTGAAGGGTTAAAGACGAGCTTGGTAAAAGGAAGAGAGGGGTTTCCAAGGCCATTTCCTCCAGCTTTTCACATTCCTGCATGGCAGGTTGAGTCACACCAGTTTTTATTAAACGATGCATAATTTAGTGATAAATTGGCTTAGCTTTGCCTATTAAGAGTGGGTCCTGAGGTGTTACAGGGGTCAGCACAGAGGCACGGTGGCTGATTCATGTCGTTAGTTTTCTGGGAGCTGCGATGTGTAACCACTCCACCACATGTCTTTCATTAGGGGCCACAATGCAGGCTTTGTGTGTGAACATCCTTAGATGGTCAAAGCCAATTTAGAGCGTTCTCACCTTCCTTTTATGCCAGGGGACTCCATCAGACCCACATGTGTGTGGAGCTAAAGGCTTTTGTGGTGGGGTCATTTCCCATTTGCATTGCATCCTGCCTGGCTGATCCAGGCTAGAGGTGCTCTCTGAAGTTAATGGGTGTTGAGCGCTGAATAAGACCATCGTGTCAAACTCCCCAAACTTCCTCCTCTCTGGAGTTCAAGAGCTCTTGTAATCCCACTTCCTTTATAAAACTTTCTTTTGCTAAGTGGAAGACAGTGAGTTATTTTCTTCCATTAACTCAGATTTAAAACCCAGACTTTTGTTTTCCATCACCCCCCACACCCCTTGCCTGCCCCCTATTGGCCCACAGACTTCTAACAATGCACTTAGCTTTTGGTAAGGTTCTGTGTGCCCAACTACCTGTATGGTAATTAGTCTTTGTGGGCACACACAGCAGCAGTTACTACAAAGCTGGGACGTTTAAACTCATCTTGTAGAGCATCTACAGTAACAGTGTGCATGGGGGTATTTTATAAAATGGGTACAGATCATGTTTCTGTCTTCCTCAATCTTTACCTCTTTCTTAGACTTCTCTTTTCAGTTGAGAGTAGACATATTTGGAAAGAGAATAGTTATCTGCAATAGGGCAGGCTGTGTGAGAGTACGGCCTTGTGTGGGACCATAAGGGGCTCACATCTGAGCTCTGTCACTTCTTACATATGTGGTATTCTCATGGGATTATTTGAGTCTCTGTTTTCTCGGGTGAGATTTACACACCATATTAGTAATTCTTCTCTCTTAGGATGGTTGTGTTAGCTGAGATATTATACACACATGTGCCCAGGGAGGTTCCTGGCACACAGTCTGCATTCCTTATCCATCATCCATCCATTCATTCATCAAGGACTCTGATGACCTCCTACCACATACCAGGCATTGCTTGTAGCCTGGAGACAAAAAGAACATTCTTACAGTGAGAAAGATACTAGACATGGTACATAAATGTATGATACTCCTATGTTAGACGGGATAAGTGCTACGCAGGAAAGCAAAGTAGGGTATAGAGTATGGAGCACAGGGTGGTTTTAACGCCATAGGATGGATAGGAAAAGCATCTTTGGAAAATAGTTTGAGCAAGGACTTGGAAGTGTGTGAGTGTGCAAAATGTGCAAAGAGAGACAGACAATGGAAGGAGAGGAGCACTCTTCACACACGCTTGGCCACAAGAATGAGGGAATGAGGCAACAGAGGCCATCTCACTTGGGGCCTTTAGGCCATTGTGAAGACGTTGATTTTTATAAGAAATGGAGAGTTGTGCTTGCTTTGGCAGCACATATACTAAAATTGGAATGATACAGAAAAGATTAGCATGGCCCCTGTGCAGGGATGACATGCAAATTTGTGAAGTGTTCCCTATTTTTAGGCATGAAAGTATTCATGATTTATGTATATATGACTTAATAAGAAAAGAAAAACGAAATGGAGAGTTGTTGGAGAGTTTTGACGAGAAGAGTCACATGATCTAATTTGGTCTTGAGTTGAGGTTTCCTGGAAACAGACTGTGAGTCATGCAGTCTCCTGTAATAGAATTATTTGGGGAGTGTCCTTAGAAGCAACACTTCTGAGGCAGTGAGGGAACAGGATTGGGCAGAAGCCGAAGCTGGAATGCAACAGAAGCTTTGGCTTGTCCACAGGGAGTCTGGAGCTGGCAGGGCCCCTTCTAGCTGTCCAAGTTGAGGCAAAGAAGTGGACTGTTGGTGCCCGCTGTGTCACTGGTGCTGCCTGCAGGAAACAGCCGGTACACTGATTGAAAGTACAAGCTTGCAAGAGGCGGGCTCCCCACAGGTGCAGGAGAGCCTCGCGCTACCTCTGCCATGGCTATTTATTGAAACACTATCCAGCAGGTGTGGGGAACCTCACATACCAGGACCACATGCTACATGCTCGTTCCCCCGGCTCAATTGTTCAAAGTCCAACAGCTGCTTACTAATGAGCAACTGATCTTACCTCGTTAGAGCACTCAGTTGCTTGAGTACTTGTCTCTAGGCTGCAAAACATCTCCATGCTGGCCAGGAGACTGTCCCACCCCCAGCGCCTCCTTCAAGAACCAGCGACTGCTCCTATGAGCATGGTGCTCAGTCTCCTACAGTGGAGCTTTTGTATCCTGACATTGAGAAGTTATTGTTTATACCACAGGGAAAGAGCATAAACTTCAGGAGGCAGCTCCCTTTGGCTGAGGGCAATTCCCAGAAGGAGATTCAAATGTAAGCTGTCGGCAGCCAGTGCTCTCAGCTGCAGGGTTAGTGCATCCTGAGAGGGGAGATCTGAGTGAGGCCCCACAGCATCCGCTACACTGAGGTGTGATCCAGACCTACAGAGCAGAGCCGGCTGCTGTGCTGAGGATACACCATGAGGAGGAAGGGGAAGGAAGATGACCATCAGTCAGCGGTTGCAAATATCCAAGGTGAGAGAGGGTGGCTTGGGCCAGTGTGGTGGCACCGAGCAGATAAGAAGAGACAGGACTCCAGACACATTCCGAATGGACTGCTGGCAGGATTTGCTGATGGACTGGTTGGAGGGTGTGAAAATAAGAAAGGAGTCAAGGATAATTCCCAGGCTTTCTGGCCTGAACACCTGTAAGACTAGAGCTGCCATTAAGGGCTGAGGGGAAGATGGTGAGAGAAGTAAGTTCAGGAGATGGAGGTCAGGAGCCCTATTTCAGACATGTTGAGTGAGACAAGCCTACCAGACATCAAGTGGGTGTGTTCAGTGGGCAGAAGGGAGTATGAGTTTAACCTAGAGAGGTATTTTTGGAATCCTTGGTGTATATATGGTATTGAAGACCATGAAACTGGCTGAGGTTACCAAATGCAACAAATATATCAGATAAGTTCTAGGAATACTCCTTGAGGGTTGGATTCCTTTGGCTACCTTTCTGATTAGTAATTTCAACTCATTAGAAAAAGATCTTTCCCTCAGCAAGCTATGGTAGTAGTCTTACAGATTGTAGTAGACAGAATAATAGCCCCCGCCATGTTCATGTCCTAATTCCCAGAATTCTGAATCTGTTATTTTACATGGCAAAAAGCGCTTCGCAGATGTGATTGTTAAGTATCTTGAGATGGAAAGATAATCCTGGATCATCAGTGTAATCATAAAGTTTCGGAAAAGTGGAAGGCAAGAGGATCAGAGCCAGAGAGGGAGATGTGATGACTCAAGCAGAGGTCGAAGTGATGTGCTTTGAAGAAAGAGAAGGGAGGCAGAAGACCAGGCAGGCAGGCAGTGTCGACGTGCCGGGCAGGGCTGGCGCCTCCAGGAGGAACACAGCGCTGCCAACACTTTGATGTTAGCCCCTAACACTCATGTCAGACCTCTGACTTCCAGAAGTGTAAGATAATACATTTGCATTGTTTTAATGTAGTAATTTGATACAGTTTGAACCGGAAATTACCGAGCTAAACATAATCTCCTTTGTCCTACCTTGCCACAAAATTTACTGGCTGAATTTTGTGTTGGGGAATAGAAGTAGGTAACTTTTAGGGCTCTAAAATACTGATGTTTGCTTGTAAATAAAAATTTCTTTCAGTTGTTAAATATGTCTATCTATCTATCCTATCATCTATCATTTCCCACCCATCCATCTGTCTATCCATCCATCCCATCGGTTACTAGCTGTTTATATTCTGGAAAATTTTAATAAGTTAAATGATTGTCACAGATTTCTAGTTCTCTAGGATTATTTTACCACTTTGTGAACTTATACTACTCCCCCCCCACTATTTATTATTATTCTATTTTATTTATGACCCCTCATCTTTTTTGGGGGGGAGGAGACACTGTCTTACTGTGTTGTCCCGGGCTAGAGTGGTGTCAGCCTACTGCACAGCAACCTCAAACTCCTGGGTTCAAGTGACCGTCCTGCCTCAGCCTCCCCAGTAGCTGGGACTACAGGTGCCCACCATGACACTTGACAGTACTTCCCTTTTAAATAAGTCATTTCATTTCACAATTGAGGGTACAGATGGATAAATATAATATCTAAAAACAGAGAGAAATTTTAATAACTTCTTTTGTGTTTCCATTAGTTTTCTTTGTGAGACAGTCTTACTCTGTCACCCTGCCATCTATAGAGTACTGGCATCCTCATAGCTCCCTGTAGCCTCAAACTTCTGAGCTCAATGATCCTTCTGACTAGTTGGAACTGCAGATGTGTGCCACAGTGCTGACTAATTTTCCTGTTTTTAAGAGGAATAGGGTCTCACTCTTGCTAGGGTTGGTCTCAAACTCTTGAGCTCCATCAATCCTCCTGCCTTGGCCTCCCAGAGTGCTAGCATTACAGGCACGAACCACTGACCCTGGCCTCTATTAGTTTTTTAAAAAATACTTAAAAAATTTGTTTTGGAAATTGCAATTCCTTGCCTTCTAAGATAACTGGAATTTTTATGTTTTGAGATAATTTAAAAAAAAATTTCAGATTAATAGGAGGGCAGAAACAATTAGCTTTCACTGTTTGCATTTGTTAGGTAAAGTCCAAATTGTACTTGAGCCCTTCACCCAGTGGGTGTGCCATGCACCCCTACATTGTGCCATTAGGTGAGAGCACTCCAATCTTCCTTCTCCTCTTCTCTTCCCTCTCCTCCCACTGGAATTTAATTGTGTTTTTCCCTTGTGTGAGCACACAGTTGTTCATCTACTGGTTTCATATTAGTATTGAGTACATTGGATACTTGCTTTTGCATTCCTGCAATACTTTACTAAAGAGAATGTTGAAGAATGTCTAGGTTAATACCAAAGATGTAAAGTCTGAATATGTGACTCGGTGGAGCAAAGTGGTTAAGAGCATGAGTTTTGGAATCAAGTGGCACTAATTTTAATGTCTGGTTTTGGCTAAGCACCAACTTGGGCAAGTTACTTCTCTGCTCTAAGGCTCACTTTCCTTGTCCATATAATGGGAACGATGATTTCTTCCTTAAAGGGAATGTATGGAAGGCCACTGCTTGGAGCATAGTACTGAAGAAATGGTGGCTCTAATGATACAGTGCTTATCATTATCCTGCCATGTAGCTGAATTAGGAATAGAAGCCTCAACATCCATGTGCAAATCTTCCTTCTTTATGACCCTTGCACTCTATTATTTTAATAATCCATTTATCAGGCCATTGGTATTCTGCTGCCAAAACAATTTATAAGCCAGTTAACCTTGGTGGCTGGACCCTTCCAGCAGCATAACATTGTCATACGTGTCACAGGTAGTACAGGGAAAGGAGAGTTCACTGTCTCCAGAGGCACATTATTCACCCGCTCCTCTGCCATAAAATGTGCTATGTATTTGAAGGATCCCTTGGTTATATTTTTATTTTACAGCACTTTGCATTGAGCATTTTGCAAAATAATGATGCTCCTCTTATCAGCTCATCTGCTGCCAGTCAGTAATTTATCTGAACGGGCTCTTCCAGCAGCACTATTTACAGTACTGGTATAGGTGAGGCACTGGCCGTAATAACAGTGGGCCATGTGCAGCAGGCAGGGTTTAAAGTACTCACTGCTTACACCAGTGAAATGGAGGCTAAGCGGAGCTTGCTGTTTTCTGGAAGAGAAAACATCTGGAACTAGATACAAATTGTGCCCAGAAGAAAATACACCTTTGAATTTGTGTTAAAATCTGATTGCTTGTGTTTATTTGGAAGCCTGGCTAGGGTGGGTATGTAAGCCTGTGCTTTGTTTATGTCTTTTGTAGTTCATGGAGAGGGAGCTTGGTAAGCAGGCCTGTGTAGTAACTTTGAGGAGGGAACACCTATAGCTCTTTTCTACCTCCATCTTTGTGTGTGTGTGTGTGTGTGTGTGTGTGTGTGTGTAATGGGAGCAGTCACTAGTATCAAGACTTCTTCAGGGAAACGTTTAGTTTTTATTTCAGCTACCCTTCACTATCTCTTTTCCAATTTAAAATGAAGGCCTCATGCCTGTCATCCTTGTACTCTGGGAGGCCAAGGCAGGAGCATTGCTTGAACTCAAGAGTTTGAGACTAGCCTGAGCAGGAGTGAGATCCTGTCTCTACTAAAAATAGAAGAATTAGGGTGGCGCCTGTGGCTCAGGGAGTGGGGCACCAGCCCCATATAATGGAGGTTACGGGTTCAAACCCGGCCCTGGCCAAAAACTGCAAAAAAAGAAGAATTTGCTGGGAATTTTGGTGGGCCCCTGTATTCCCAGCTACTTGAATGGCTAAGCAGGATGATTTGCTTCTTGAGCCCAGGAGTGTGAGGTTGCTGTGAGTTGTGATGCCACAGTACTCTAGCCTCAGCAACAGAGTGAGATTCTGTCTCAAAAAACCAAACCAAACAAAACACCAGCCAATTTAAAATGAACTTTAAAGTCCTGTAGGAAGATGCTGAACACTTGAATATCATTGTTGTGTCTATTGTTTTATGAGTAAGTACAAAACATATATTTTAAAATATTATAGTTTCCACTGTCCCTGGGGTGGGAGGAAAGCTTGTTGCTAAGTTGGGGTGGGAGGGCTGTCACTTCCCATATTGCTGTGTCTCCTCTCTTCAGAGGATAACTTGAAAACCCTGTTACAGACCAGGGCTGCCTTTACCTTTCTCTCCCTACCTTTGATGTCAGCTTACTGTTAACATGGAAAAATTGAAGCTTAAAGTATTTGAAATGCTTGAGTCAACTATGGTGTCATGGGGGGCCATGCTGATCATTGTCATAGTGATGAAAAGCACTGGCTTCCAAATGTTTCTACCTAAGCACCTTTAGTTTTATGTATAATATTTCAATTCTTCTTAAGCCAATTTCAATGATTGTTTATCCTTCCGGTATTCTTAGTCCCCTGTTCCTCCCCACTTGGCCCTGCCTGTCACCGGGTTTCCTAACATAGATAACCAGTAACAGCCGATTTGATTTTCCTTAAGGAATTGAGCAGCTCTTCTTTCTCACACCCTCCATGGCTACCCTTTGTTCTCTGGGTCTGTAATCACGTTTAACAGAGCAATAGAGTCATGAACTGTGATCCTGAGACTTAAAGAATGGTCTCTCACTGTTAAGGCAAAGGGTAGTGACTCAAAGCATTTGCTGGTGCTCCTTATGAATTATACAACCGCACAGGTACACATGGGGGAATCGCAGGGCACCTGCAGTCAGTCAGTAATAGAGGCAGGTCTCTTGAGGCATAAGGCATCATGGCTGTATTTGCTAGCACGAATGCACGGAGTTCCCTATACTCCAAGGAGACTGCAACTTCCTTCTGAAGACCAATATGGTGAAAAGAAATTTCCCAGAAATGGGAGTCTAGGGAAATAATAATTATTTCTTTGTGTGGCAGAGACTTGGGTGACTATTTAACAGTCTTTGTTTAAATTTGTAGCTTGTGAGACAAGGTTTTAAGGCAGCTTTTGTTCAATCGTGAATATAATTATGCATTCGACTAGCAACTGAGGTATAAATAATTCACTTTTGAACATTTTGTAATTAGTCAAGACATAAATACTGGATCAAGGGTTTTAATGACCGAAGTTTCCATTGGGTTTCATGCTCTTCTTATTATTTTTCCTCTGATACAATTAAAACACTCCTAAATATACTCAAACATATGTGCACGTGTAAACACAAATGCTCACATAAGTGGGAGTATCGTATGCTATGTCCAACCTCAAAAAGGCTAAAAACATAATGAACAGAGCAACCCTGTCATGAATTCTGTTTCTCGATGAAATAAACAATGACTCTTAATTAGAAGCTAAAATTTTTAATTAAGATGATTCTGCAGCAATTATCCTAGTTGTCTGCTTCACTGGATTTTAATGAAAAAGATTGATTAGTTATAAAACTAGTAACATAATTAAACATTCAGGGTTGCACTGGCCACTGAGGTGAAAGTAATGTGATTAAACCCTGAAGTACATTCCTTAACAAATTATTTTAGACAGTCGAATCTGGTGCAGTGTCCGTAAACTTCATTTTTTAACGAGTAACTTCAACGTCTTAAGGTAAAAACAGATTCAGCCACAGCTGGCTCAGTTATGTCAAAATATTTGTTGAGTATTCACTATGTGCTAAAGTGACGTGGTGGCATAAAACACGGTTGCTGGCATTAGACACACTTGTTCAAAGTCTCCGTTCTCTTAGTTAAGCAGACTTGTGATATTGGAAAATCCCTACGAACTCTCAGCACCTGGGTTGTTCGTACCATCTGTAAGGGGAGAAATATTGCTCCATGTGGTTGTCGAGTTTGTGAATGAGTCAGCATGTGTTTCTACCACAGTTATGGTACTGAGTAAGTGCTCTATCAATTGGGGCTATTATTACTGTTACTTTTATTTAAAAAATCTTTTATTAATTTTCTTTCCATCTGCAAGTATGATCTGTAGACTCCTACCAGTTTATTAAACACTTCAGTGAAGAGAAAAAAAGATGGTGGTGATAGGCAGTACCAGGGACATAAGAGCAGAATGATAGGAATGATCTTTGCAACAGTAACAAACAGATGTTAGAAGTTCAAGAAGTCAATATTTTCAAAATCTGGAGGAAATTCATGTTCTTTCTCTCTCCCCCCTTCTCCTTAGTAAGCCACTTCTTGCAAATGCAAGGAAATTGGCTTCTTGAATTGCTTCATTTTCTTGTTTGCTTTAGAATGGAGAGTTTAATGAACAAATCTCTGCCTCTGCATGGATCAATTCACATTATCTCAACTAGTCTCTGTTGGCTGAGATACTTTGTTTGCCAGGAAGTTGGATGAATGAAGAAGATGTGACGGTGTTGGACAGATTAATCCAACCTCGCTTCATAGACATGTTCTAACCTCATAATCCTGCTCTGTTTGGCCCAGAGCTGTAACTATCTGAGCTAATTATCCACAGACAGGACAAACATAGTGTGACTAGGCATGAGTGAAGAGGAAATATATAGTAATGGAGGCAGTCTGAGGTTAATCACCAAGTACTTCACAGAGCACAGAGAGACTTACGGACAATTTGGACTTTGAGGTGGTCAAATTTCTGTGCCAATCAGAAGCTAAAGCATCTTTGAATATTGAGATTATAATCACTGCTTTTAAAGCCAGAAGACCTGGATTTGAAGTGCTAGTATAGATGTGCTAGTATAATTTTGTGCAAAGTATTTATCCTTTCTGAGACTCTTTTCTTATCCAATGCAATTATCTATGTGAAAATAACAAATCATGGAAAACATGATTTGTTCATTCCTATATTTGTCAATTTGTTGAACACTGAACACATATCCCCAAACTATGCCCAGCAGTGAAAATCAAACATGAATGAGGCACACTCATGACTTCAAGGAGCTTTCAGTTGACTAACATATAAATCAATAGGAGTACCACTCAGCGTGATAAATGCTTGGGCTAACTGCTGGGAAGTTTATTTTGTGCTTGCCAAAAAGGTCATATAAAACATGAGGTCTGCCCTCAGGGAGCTTATAAAATGCCATCATAGATAACAGAACATCTTTCACAGGGCTGTACAATAAAAGTTGAGGCTGTTGTGGGTGACCTAGCTGGGAAGAGCCATCTACCAAAGAGCCAGATGAAGACTGTGGCAGGGGAGGTGAGAGGATGATGGGTGGATTTGAGAGTGAGGAGGTATCCATGGCAAGCCTTTTTTATGAAAGTAGTTATAAATTTAATTAGTTGTTTGCATATAGACCCCAGGAAGGGGAAGGTTTTCCTCCTGGGCATCCCAGACTATAGCCCACTATAAGAATTTCAAAGTGATTTCACTAAACTTGAACCTGAGACTGCTCCTTGCATATTTGGGGGCTCCTTATGTCAATAGGGGAATAGATAGAAATAAGGACTATGTTGCTGGCTGGTTCATTTAAAGATACCAGGAAGAAATAATGCTTCTTGCTATTTTTTAAAACAATCAAGAATATCACAGTCTGAAACAAATCTTTTCTGATAGAAGTTCCTTTGAGCTCATTAATTTTCTTTCATGACTCCATTTCCAGTGTGGTGATGGTGGTTAGGTGACCATTTAATTTATAGGTGACAGAATGACAATAAATAGGTGTGGATTATTTCACAAGAAACCTAGGGGAGAAATGGGTATCACCTGGAGGTAGGTTTCTAAGACTGGCAGTCAGCTTCTGAACCAACCTAGCCAATTTATTTCTGAATATAGTTGCTAAACTAGGCATTAGGCTACTGTTTTCTTGGGAAGCAATTAAGACTGTCCATATGGGGATTGGATTATGGTGGGGGGTCTATTAACCTTTAGATGCAAGATGAAAATTACTGTGCCAGGCACTTTATACACATCACACAAAGGAAACCATGCCATATTTAATGAGCTAGGAGCACCCATGGAGAAGATGGGTGATCAAGATGAGAGGGGCAGATCAAGTACCATGAACTCTGTTACAGAGATGGCAGAAACAGCCATGCTGTGGGGAAGCTTGGCTCAGCCTTTCCCTGGTGTGGTAGTGGGCATCTGGGCATAGGATGTTGTTGCCTATGCTATTCCTCGCTCCCATTTTCTGGTATTTTCTTCTGAGGGAAGACCACGGTACCCTCTACTTAGGAGATTGTTAGTCAATGCCACCTGCATAACAGAATAGTGGTAGTTGGTAATGTTACTATCTTATATGGACTTTTCTAAAGTGATGACGATTCATTCCTTACATTTTTGAAACCTAAGAGATATAATTTAGGAGACCTGCTTGAGATGGAAGAATAGCAGCACCCAAAGAATCGCAATAATTCTCAGTTAGGAAGTCAGTTAATTTTTGTTATGTTAATGTGGATAAAAGACGGTTCATAACTTGGTCATTTCTTCTCCCCAAAGTATTTTATTAGCGTTTCCTCTTACTTATTTTGTGAAAGAGAGTATTCTAGTTTTGGCACTCCACATCTAACTGTCCTTCTCCTGCATGCATTAGGAAATGGAATAGTAGATGGAAAGTCAGTACTGTTCTACATTAGTGCCTAATTGGAATGGAGATTTTTATTTATTAATATAAAAAGTTCTGTTATATGTAAATTATAGAAGTACATGGATCTATTATTAATGTGTAGACTTGAGGATATATTCACAAAGATGTATCTGCCTTTAATATAACTCTCACAATAATGTTCTGTATTCATTTAGTTGGAATTTATCTGTGCTTCCTACTAGTATGTGAGCTCCCTTAGACAAGAATAGTGTCTTTTTCATGATGCACCAATAAACTGTGTGAAAATGAATGACTTTACATTAAATGAAGTGCTTGCCATCCTAGGAGTATAAGAATTGATAGTCACATTCTTCACATAGTTTGTAGCTAGTTTGTTGTTATGATAAATTTGTGCCCTGCCTCGCCCTTCCCTTCCCTTCTCTTCTCTTTCCCTTTTCCCTTCCATTGTTGAGACAGTCTCACTTTGTTGCCTTGAGTAGAGTTCTCTGGTATTGTTACAGCTCACTACAACCCCAGACTCCTGCACTCCAGTGATCCTCTTGCCTCAGTCTCCTGAGTAGCTGGGACTACAGGCACATGTTGCAATGTCTGGCTGAGATTTTTTAGTTTTTGTGGAGACAGTGTCTTGCTCTTGCTCAGGCAAGTCTCTGAACTCCTGACCTCAAGCTATTCTTCCACCTCAGCTTCCCAGAGTGCTAGGATTACAGTAGTGAGCCACTGTGCCTGGCTGGATTTGTTTTTTTTTTTCATAAATGACTATTTCCTTTTTCGTTTACCTCACCATTTTAGCATTAAATGTACTTCAATAACATACCTTGCTTAAATATAGTTTATTTCGAATAATTTTCAGATCTAATAGCTTTGGGGAATTTTGAATGTTTCATAATTCATGGTTAGAGCAAATACTATTCATGTCATCAGTATAGTTTTCTTATGTGATTGTACTGAATATGTGAACTTTAATGAACTCGTGTGTACAACTGCTTAAAGGAGCAACTTCTGAAATAAGTTAGTATTTACCTTCTTTTCCTGAGTGCAATTTTCTCCAATCAGTCTAGTCTGTAACTCAGTAAGAACTGTGACTGGCTTTTATTACAAAAACATGTACAATTGATAAAAAAAACTCACCTAGAAATTAAAGCCAAGGAATGGATGCACGCACACACATACACACGCACACAAAGGCTTCAAACAAATGAAAGTTCGAGACCATAAATTACGTACTTAGCCCGTCTCTCTATGCAATAAAGAATGTAATGTAAAAATGGTTATAATATTTGGAAGAAACCATTGCTGTAATTATTCTATACATGATTAAGAGAACAAAAATATGATAAATTTAGGAAAATAATTAAGTAACACAGAGAAAAAAATCTGTACTTTTTTACTATATTATAAACAAAAGCAGACATAAGGTAAATTTCTCCTTTAGTTTGATCTTGGAGGCATACAGTTTTTTTTTGTTGGTAGATAGTGTTTATATATCTCTTTAATGTAACAAATGACCATTGTCTTCATTAAAGAAGCATATTTGATAAAAATCAAGCTCTCTTAAAAAACATTTTTAGTATAAATATTGGGATAAAAATTACTTCTAAATATGACATAAAACAAATAAGACAAAAATATTCCTACTGAAGAAAATAGGTATATGCTTTATTTGTCATAATACTAATAACATTTTGTTATAATACTAATACCTGGGTCTTGACAATAAATGACATATATATAAATGAAATTAGTATACTTTGCAAACATTAAGAGACATTGTTCTGCATTTTTACAAAGTATTTCCTTATGATCTTTAGTAAGCTATAAAGATAAAATGAAATAATGTGCATCCACTTGTGAGGCTTACGTGGCTCTAGGGTCGTCAGGGAATATGGACAGGAAGTGCTGAAGACACTTCCATGTCAACAGCTGAAGGATGACCTGGATTTAATTTAGGTGGCTTCTATTCAGAAAGAAATGACAAATGTCCTTGTGTAGAATGAAACCCCTCATCTTTAGGATTCTAAGAGAATTATTGTAGGGATTAGGTTGAATCTACAATCACTGTAGTGATAGCACCAATGGAACAAATACAGGGAATGAAATATCATCCCCTTCTTCTCACCAGGTTTCACAACTGCTGGCACAGGAGATCTACCCAGTGTAATAATAACTCAGAGAGGAAGAAGTGATGGTTGAACTAGCCAAGTGCTTACTAAATCACTGTTCAGAAGAAGGCATCTGCCACCTACAAGGGTTATTACCTTTAGAGTTCCAAAATTAACCACATGGGTCCTGAGAAAATGGTAGGATGGCAATACTGTCAGGCACATTACCTAGTGATGTAAACATATGATTATTTCATTTAGCAGCTATTTAATGAGTGCATTTTGTCCTGTGCATTGCCCTTGGTGCTGGGTTACATAATAGTGAAGCGGTGGGTTTAGGTTCTAGCCCTCAGGGAGCATACAGGCTTGCTAGGGGAAAAACTAATAGTAAATAGAAATAATATTATGATACCCTAAGGGGAAAAACATTGAAATGGCACCAAATCTAGATTTGGTACTCTGAAAGAAGTGTACTGTGTATCAATATCACACATGGTAGTTACTATCATCAGAAGAGCTGATTCTTTGTTGGCTGGATAGAGGCAAGTGTGGCTCACTTGACTAGACATCCAAGAGTAAGTATATAAAGAAGAAAATTAAATTTTAAAAATCTTCCACCAAATATTAGCCAGTGAATGAAAAATCTAAAACTCATGCAAAAAAATTTGAGGCTAAGGAAGACAGCCAAAATAAAAATGAACAAATATCAAACAAATGATCAGAACATGAACCCATAAACTCATATCACTAACAGAACAAGAACTCATGTTCTGATTAATTTTAGAGAAGTCTGAGAAAGACTTTGAAATGATTATTTAAAAAACGTTTCAGAAAAAACCAGAGAGGAATAAAATGATTTACTGGTAGATGTGAAAGTGACCCAATCAAATATATTAGGAATAAAAATGTAATTGAATGAAGCAAAAATAGGATATACTACTCAGACTTTACAATGAACACAGTCAAAAAAGAGAATAATAAACTTGAAGGTTGTACTGAAGTGCTCATCTGTTATTTGGCACAGACAGACAAAGGAAATATATGGAAGAGCAGTTAAGAAACATGAAAGATTAATTGAGATTTTCCAATATTCATTGAATATGAAATACCAAGAGAAATATTAGAAAATTAATATGTGAAAGATAATTGTTAATAACATTTCTAGAATTTAAGATTATCACCTGTAAATTAGAAGAATACTCTGAGTATGAAACTCTATGAATAAAGACAAAATCACCAGAATCCACAGAGAACTCAAACTTATTAACAAAAAACCCCAAGTAATCCCATTTCATTGTGGGCAAGGGACTTGAAAAGAAACTTCTCTGAAGAAGATTGGTGCATGGCCTATGGACACATGAAAAAATGCTCATCATCTTTAATCATCAGAGAAATGCAAATCAAAACCACTTTGAGATATCTTTGAGATATCATCTAACTCCAGTAAGAGTGGCTCATGTAAGAAAATCCCAAAACTACAGATGTTGGCATGGATGTGGAGAAAAGGGAACACTTCTGCACTGCTGGTGGGAGTGCAAGCTAATACATCCCTTTTGGAAAGAAGTATGGAGAATATTCAGGGATCTAAAAGTAGACCTGCCATTTGATCCTGCAATTCCTCTACTAGGTGTATATCCAAAAGACCAAAAATCACTTTATAACAAAGCCATTTGCACCACATTGTTCATTGCAGCTCAATTTATAACAGCTAAGTCATGTAAGAAGCCCAAGTACCCATTGACCCATGAATGAATTAGGAAATTGTGTATATGTATACCATGGAATAGTATGCAGCCTTAAAAAAGATGAAGACTTTACATCTTTTACGTTTACATGGATAGAGCTGGAATCTATCCTACTTAATAAAGCCTCAAGAATGGAAGAAAAAATATTTGATGTACTCAGTACTATTATGAAACCAATTTACAATCACTCATACTTTCATATGAAGATTAGATCACAACTAAGGCCCAGAATGAAGGAAGAGGAGGGGGAGGCAAGAGGGAAGGGAGAGGTGGGATGGAGGAAGGGTGAATGGTGGGATCACACATATGGTGCATAATGCAAGGGTACATGTTGGATCTATTAAGTATAGGGTATAAATGTCTTAACACAATAATTGAGTAAATGAGATGAGGTATATATTAACCACTGTGATGTAAATGCTCCTAATTCTATATGAAATCAGCACATTGTACCCCATAAATGCATTAATGTATACATGATCTATGTATTTATGATTTAATAAAAAAATGCATAATGTATACATGAATAAATGCATTAATGTATACATGATCTATGTATTTATGATTTAATAAAAAAAAGGAAAAAAAATAACAAAATCACTCTTAGACTAGCAGGTTATCAGGAATAAAGGAGGAAACTTTTAAAAGTTACCAGAGAAAATACACAAATTATCTGCAAGCTAACAATAATTAGACAAGAAGCAACTTTTGAGACAACTGCTTGCCAGAGAGAATGCAGTGGTATCTTGGAGGAGCTGAGGGAAGATATAAGTAACTTGAGAACTGTATATGCAAAAATCATACAAAAATGAAGGCAGGATAAAGAAAATTTCAGACACACAGAAAGTAAGAGGAATGTGTCATTCATAGTCACTGACGATGGAGAGCATGAAGAACAACAGTGAACACAGAAATTAATGAAATATGTTGGAAATTTAATTAACTATTGATTACAGAAATACTTCTCTTGTTCAGAAGAGTTAGAAATGGAGCTGTGTATAAAAATAACAAGATGTGGAGCTGTTCTATGGTGACTTGTAGTCATTGTGTTAATTATGAATAGATGTACTAAATCATTCTAGATTTTGTTAGAAAACTTTGTGATGAAATTTATCTTAATATGCTAAAGTGAATCATCAAAATAATAGCAATATAATGTATAGCTTTAAAGTTACTAGAAGGAAAAATTAAAGGTGTAAAAGTAATTAATCCAACAAGAGCCAAGACAGTGAAGAAAGGAAGGACCATGAAGGAAATAAAAAGATAACACAAAAATCAGACACCACTGTCCAAACACACCAGATGTGCAATAATCAAAATAGATATACACTTATTAAACTTATTTGTTAGTAGTTGGATTACCAGGTTGGTTACAAAGTTTAGTCAGATTTACCTGATAGCTACGAGAAATATCAATACCAAATAACACTAAAAGATTGAAACTGTAGGGGTACCAGAAGATCTAATGTGCAAATGGAAATTAAAGAAACTTATACAACCTCTATGGAAAACAGTATGGAGATTCCTCAAAGAAATAAATGTAGACCTGCCACTGGATCCAGCAATCTCATTGCTGGGAAGTTACTGAAAGGAAATGAACTCATTTAACCAAAAAGACTTCTCCACCCTAATGTTTATGACAGCACAATTCATAGTTGTGAGGATGTTGGATCAACCTAAGTGCCCTTCAGTTCATGAATGGAGAAAGGAAATTTGGTATATATCTATATATACCATGGAGTACTACTCATCATTAGAAGGAATGATATAATGTCATTTGCAGCAACATGGAGTGAACTGGAGACCATTATCCTAAGTGAAGTATTTCAGGAATGGAAAGCCAAACACCATGTGTTTTCATTAATAAGTAGGAGCTAATAAATAAGCATACCCAAGCACAAAGAGATCTAAAGGACATGAAAAAGAAAGAGGGGAAGCGTAGGTGTGGGGGAAAAACTTACTGGGTACAATTAACCTGTTTTGGTGATGGACATACCATGAACTCTGACTTAAGTGTTATTATACAATATAAGCAAAACCATGAGTAACCCCATAATTAATATTTTGAAAAAAATAAATAAAAAAGATTCAAAAAGTTGAATTCCTAAAATAAAGTAGAATTTAAAGGATAAAAAGCACAATGTAAAATAATTAAAAAATAATCTAACAATATATAATTATAGGTCAATATATGTATATATAAGAAAGCCACTATCAGAATACATTAAGCAAGAACTAAAAGGGATAACTAAACAAATACTCAAGCATAATGAAAGTGATATCAAGAATATAAAAACACTCCCCCTTTCACTGTAGTGCCTTTTCACCCCACCACAAAAGATACCACAGAAGGTTTTCTTTGTATAGAATATTATCTTGAAGCTCTATTTTAATAGTATTTATTTTAGAAAGTCTACTATTATAAGAGTTCTTCTGTTTGTGAAGAAAAAAAAACAAGTTAAAACTTGTACTGATCTAGAAAAAATATATAAATATGTATTATTAAATATACACAGGAAAAAAAGAATATAAAAACAAGGTCAAGAAATAAGAAAAGTAAAATTAATTTTGTCTTTAAGTATGACATTTGTTCTTTTACATCCACGTATCTATATAACTCTCCAATAATAGGAAATATACATATTTCTCTGATTTTCTGACCACAGTAAGAAATCTTGTTGAAAAATTGCCATGTACTTGGAAATATTAAGGTATATTTCTAAATAACTTATGGGTTGAGAAGGAAGAAATAATAGGGGTGGTGTCTGTGGCTCAGGGTGTAGGGTGCTGGCCCCATATACCAAGGGTGGCAGGTTTGAACCTGGCCCTGGCCAAACTGCAACAACATCAACAACAACAACAACAACAAAAAAAAAGAAAGAACACATAATATAAAAGCTGTTCAAAAATAAAAGTACTGTACATCAAAACTTGTGGGAGGCAACTAAAGCAGTATTTGGGGTAACATTCTAATATGAAGAAATTCTGACAACAAATGTTTCACATTCCAATTGGGAAACTAGAATAATAAAAACAAAATAAATGAAGATTAAAAACTGCTATGGTTTTGATATGGTTTGTTTGGCCCCACCCAATCTCACGTTGAAATTTCATCCCCAAGGTTGGAGAAGGGGCCTCATGGGAGATGACAAACTTTTAGCAAGACCTATTAAGAAAAAAGAAAATAGAAATGATCATTTGTGATGCTCATGACACTTGCTGTGTCATGGGTAAAAAGTCTCTTGACTCTGACCCTGGAGTTTCATATCTACTCTTGGCATCTAGGCAATTGTGGCAGGCTAATTTGTTAACCTTCAGGTAGGGTAAAATCTTACACCCTTCACGATTCTTGAGAAAGCAGAGGACTTCTGTTAAAAACTTCAGGAATAGCATTTGGCAAGATGTAAAACTCATTTATAATAAAAATTTTTGGCAAACGGGGTATAAAAATTTACCTTAATCTGTTAATGCATATATATATATATGCATTATATATATTATAATTATATAATTATATATATATTATATATATATATATCTTCTATGGTAAACTTAATGGTGAAATTGTAGCATTATTTTTATTTAGTTTGGGATCAATACAAATATTTCTGCTATCATTACTTTTATCTAAGCTTATGTTGAGTGTCTTAGTGAAGTAGAACAAGATAGTGCAATTAGAAGTATAAGAATTTTTAAATTTTTTTTAGATAGTCTTACTATGTCACCCTTGGTAGAGTGCTGTAGCGTCACAGCTCACAGCAACTTCAAACTCTTGGGCTTAAGTGATTCGCTTGCCTCAGCCTCCCAAGTAGCTGGGACTATAGGCACCCGCCACAACACCTGGCTACTTTTTTGTTGTTGTAGTTGTTGTTGTTTGGCAGGCCCCGGGCAAGGTTTGAACCTGCTGGCCCAGGTGTGTGTGGCTGGTACCCTAGCTGATGAGCTACAGGTGCCGAGCCTAGAAGTATAAGAGTTGAAAAGCAAAAGATAAAAATAAGTTTAAAGAGAAAAAAATTCAAGATAAATTCAAGACGGTATTAGTCAGACTAATAAAATAGGAATTTTTAGCAAGTGACCCAGAGACAGTAGAAAGAGAGAGAGAAAGAAATCAACTTTCCTCTGAGAATATTGCTTCCCCTGGCCTACAGTTCTGCACAACAGCATTCAAGCCTTCCAGCCATCATAACTTCCTTTTTAAAGCACCCTCTAATTAAATAGGAAAAGGGATGGTCTTAGCAAAGGTCCTTTATATCTTGGAAGTGAATAACACTTTTTGTGCCTTACGTGACATTTAGAATTTTACCCCAAGTAAAAATGATGCCAACAAAATTTAGATTCAAATTCTGTAGATGCTGGTCAAGTACTCACCAGGCCTTTGATCTGCTGGCATGATCAAAGTAACATTTCTTGAAAAAACAAAATTCCATGTTTAACAGTCCTTATTACTATGATTAGTTATCAGTAAGACTTAACTTCTATTAAGAAATGTGGAGTTATCACTGGAATTGTAGTTTGTTGTGGCAATCTGACAAGTCTTTGTCCGCTCTCTTAGATAGAAAATTCATTTGTGAAACAACTTAAGTGAGAAGTTATAACTGTGTATAGACACTGTAGTATTTCCTGATGCCTCTGTAATAGTTTGCCTCGTTAATAATTATTTTTGGCTGGATTTTATAGGGGGTGAATAGGGACATGTTTTTATTTTAAGATGCTGTGAAATGTTGACAGTAATATACAGCTGGAGCTCTTGGAGATCTTTACTATCATGGCCTGGTAACATATCCAAGGCAACCATCTGCCTCATTTATCTCAAGGTCTGCCAGTTCTTCTGCATAAGAGTCCTTTCAGCTTTTAAGAAAGCTACTAATGATAGAGGCCAAGTGGAAGACATGTCTTTTTATTTTCCTTTGATGGAGATAGGAAGGGCCAAAGTAGTGGTGAAGATTTGGGTATTTTGAATCGGAGGTCTATCCTTTTCATATATTTATATACAAGCTTTGATGCTGAAGTAATAGCTTTATTTTTTTGTACATTAAAGAGGCTAATAAATATTTCATATTATCACAGCATTGATCTGATTTAATAAACCAAAATAAGAACTCATCTTGGGAAACAATATTGTGAGACTTTTTTTCTTCCTTTTGTGTCTCTTTTAGGTAACATGTTGATAGGCTAAAGTATTTTCCTTCACTTTAGTGTTGAGGAGTGCCATTAACTAGGCACAGTGCCTGGTACATCCAGGTAGGGTAATTAACATGTGGAATGAATGCTGGGATCCGTATATTCTTGCCCAAATCATCCCAAGTAATTAGTCTCATGGAATGTCGCCTGCTTGGCATAGTCCCACCTCTCTTTCCTTATTCCCCGTACTTCTAAGAATGCTCATCACACAGCATAGGTACAATTAGGATAAAATAACATTAATCCAATACTTGATATGTTCAGTCAAATCTCTCTACATTCACACCTGCATTTCTCATCTTTGGAATATCTGAGAGTCTAGATCAGTGATTTTTCAACCCGTGTGTGAAGGAACTTAGTTTTGCCACAAAAATTATTTTAAAGATCATCAATTAAATTATTTTCAAAAGAGATTCAAAGCACAGTAAGTATAGTCTCTTTTTTACCCTTTTTTGATCAAGATAATTTAAGTGTGCTATGGAAGTTTAACTATAGGTGCAAGTGTGCCATGAGACAAAAAAGTTGAAAGACATTGTTCTACATGATAGCCAGAGAAGAAAGAGCTACTGTATTCTGAATTCGTGATATATTTTGATGCATCGGCAGGCTCTTCTGTCTCTGGCGACTGCTCAGGTTTGCCAGTGTCATCCCTTCTCTAAGCTCCCCCACCCAGCAGGACACTGAGGCAGACTGTGCTCTGTACCTGCGCCGTCCAGTCCAGTAGCCACTAACTCCATGTGCCAAGTCTAAACCTAGATGTGCTGCAGGTGTAAAATACACACTGGAGTTTGAAGACTTGATCTACATAAAAGAGTTCCTCATCAATAATTTGTCTATTGATTACATGTTGAAATGACATATTGGATTAAAAATGTATTATTAAAATTAATCTCACTGTATTTAAAAGAATATGGCTACTAGAAAAATTTAAATGACACTTATGGGCATCACAATATTTCTACGGAAGAGCACTCATCTACACTGATTCTTCCTCCTCCCGGGCCCTTAAAACTTATTCTTCCCTCATCCCTTCAGTCCTAGGCCTAGGGCTAGCTCTCCTGCCATTGGTTCTGGGTTTCTGTACAATTCTTTGAGTTCTCCCATCTCCTACTCACCCCTTAATTTTGTAATTAGTCTTTCTGTAAATAATATTTCCTAGGATTATGCCTAATAATTATGTTCCCTATTGGGGACTGATGCCAGGACTATCAGACAGGTAGATGGTCAAATTGATGATGGCTTCCATCTTTGAGTGAGGAAATTATTACAAACAAAACATT
Organism: Galago senegalensis; assembly: GCA_963575145.1. Taxonomy (NCBI): domain Eukaryota; kingdom Metazoa; phylum Chordata; class Mammalia; order Primates; family Galagidae; genus Galago; species Galago senegalensis. Next base: position 59,365 of record CAUYTI010124109.1, read on the forward strand.
ATTCATCTCCTCTTATCTTATTCAAAATGGACCATAAAAGGTTATAATAGAATGATTTGAAAGTGATATTTTGCTGCACAGAAGGCAACAGCTCAAATGTTTTTTAAATATACAAAGCCTCCTTTGTTATTTATTTCTTCAATAGTATCCAAAACATTGGTCAAGTCAAGAAAATGGATTTGGAAGATTATACAGGGTGTCTATAAAGTTCTAAAAATAGACAACTATCTTAAATCGCACACAAACTTTATGGACACCTTATATAATAATAATATTAATGGCAGTACTAATAATAACAGCAATACTAATTGGCTTATTTCTGCTCATTCTAATTCAGATAGGATTGTGTCTGAGTTGTGGTAAATAGAAACAGAAGGTGAGAAATAGGATGATGTGTTGGAATAAAATTAATTTATTCCTTTTAAAGAAATTTAGATTAATATGAGAGTACAAATGATTAGGTTGCAACGTTTGCATTTGTTAGGTGGAGTCCAAGCTGTAGTTGAGACCCTCACCCAGGAGGTGTGCCATATACCCCTACACGGTGCCTGTTAGGGGAGAGCACACCCATCCCCCTCCCTCCTCTTCTCTCCCCTCTTCCCCTTCCCTCTCCCCTCACTTGAATTTGTGTTTTCCTCTAGTGTGGACATGTCGTTGTTTAAATTATTTCTTTATCCCTCCCTTCAGCACAAATTCTATTGTATCTTTTGTAGAAGGAAGGGTGATTTGTGATTTAGTTTGCATGAAGAGATTAAAAATTGTGATTCCGAAGGGAAAAAAAAATTGTGATTCCAAAAGCTTCATACGTTTTTCTTTCTTATTTTTTTTTATTAAATGATAGCTGTATACATTAATGCAAACATGGGGTACAGTGTAGTGTTTTCATATACAATTTGAAATATTTTAATCAAACTGGTTAACATAGACTTTGTGTCATTTACTTATTGTGTTAAAACATTTATACTCTAGTTCTAGAAAAGTTCACT